>JAVHZZ010000603.1:0-22234 GCA_036250195.1 Mixophyes australis | reverse complement strand
TCAAGATGGCAGGCAGCCGCGGCGCAAGACAAGCGCCGACAAGACAGGGAGAGACCTACGTCTTGAGCCAGAAGAACTAACAGTCCGGTGAGTGACAAACAAACACAAACGGTAAGCGCTGGACGGTTGTATTCACCTTTATGGCCATCAGGGCTGTTCATATTGAAGTCATAGAACAAATGGACACTTCAAGCTTTATTAATGCTCTTAGATGTTTTATTGCAATCCGTGGTCCTGTAAAACACATCCGTTCCGACAGGCACAAACTTCGTTGGAGCAGCCAAAAAACTACAAATTTGCTCGAACATTGACGCTAAAGGTGTACAGAGATACCTTAGTGAACAGGGTTGTGCATGGACCTTCAACCCACCTCATTTTTCTCATGGGAGGGATTGGGAAAGAATGTTTGCACAATTTGCAGAATTCTTGATTCCATCTTCCTACAAGTAGTCACTGCAAGACTCACTCATGAGCATTTAACAACCTTCATGGCTGAAGTCTCAGCTATTGTCAATGCTAAACCTCTGACTTCTAACATCTTCAATAACAATCCATACCTTGGCTACATTCTCAAATGGTGTAGATTCATAGATGATGTGTTTTGTGTCTGGACAGGAAACCAGACACAGCTCAATAAATGTATAACATATATCAACTAAGGGTGTACACCGGCCACTTTTGGTGTTTTGGGTTTTGTGTTCTGATTAGCTTGAGGTTTTGGGTTCTGATTTGTTTTGCCAAAACACCCCACGAAAGGTTTGGGTTCTGATTTTTTTTTAAAAAAGCATAAAAAGTGCTAAAATCCATATTTTGTTTTTTTTCCACTCCTACACTATTATTAACCTCAATAACATTCATTTACACTAATTTCCAGTCTATTCTGAACAGCTCACACCTCACAATATTGTTTTTAGTCCAAAAGGTTGCACCGAGGTAGCTGGATGTCTAAGCTAAGCGACACAAGTGGGCGGCACAAACACGTGGCCCATCGTGGGTGGCTGTGTAGGCTTGAATGGCCTTTTGCTGCTCCTCCATCCTCTGCAGCATATAGAGGGTGGAGTTCTCTTGTTTTAGTTGATGGCAGGGCAGGTTCATGCTTTTTTGATGTAGCAGGAACAGTGAACGTAGTTTAATATCTGATACTAATATTTCTGCACTGCAGGAACAGTGAACGTAGTTTAATATCTGATACTAATATTTCTGGACTGCAAGAACAGTGAACGTAGGTAAATATAGCAGTACTAATATTTCTGGACTGCAAGAACAGTGAACGTAGGTAAATATAGCAGTACTAATATTTCTGGACTGCAAGAACAGTGAACGTATTTTAATTTAGCAGTATTTATATTTCTGGACTGCAAGAACAGTGAACGTAGGTATTGCAGTACTAATATTTCTGGACTGCAAGAATATATTGCTCCAGAATTTTTTTTATACTTTTTAAATTATTTTTTTATATATTTTTTTAATTATTTTTGCATATTTTTTTTTTTTATGATTTGTTAATAATTATAAAATTACTATGGACTTATCAGAACAAAGCACAGAACAAAACCACCACTGGACTCAGCAGGACAGACACTGGCCAAAGCACCACTGGACTCAACAGGACAGAGCACAGGACAAAAGCACCACTGGACTCAGAAGGACAGAGCACAGGACAAAAGCACCACTGGACTTAGCAGGACAGAGCACAGGACAAAAGAATAAAGCACCACTGGACTGATCACGCAGAAGCACCACTACCCTACAACCTCCCTCTTCCCTGATCACAGCCCAAATGAAGATGGCGGCCGTAAGCGCAGAACTTATGACATCCGAGTCTCGCGAGATCCGACGCGAGACTTGGATGTCATAGCCTCGTTTCGGATTTTTTGCCCGCCGGAAATACCCGAACAGTGCTCAGATCCCGTCGGATCCGCACTGTTAGGGTGGGCTCGGATTAGCGGAATCCGAGCACGCTCATCCTTAATATCAACACTAATAATCTGAATATTACATTTACAAGCAATATTAGTAACCAGAAGTTTGAATTCCTTGATTTGGAAATATTTATTGAGGATGGTCAACTTGCCACCAAAACTTTTTCAAACAAGTGGACCGTAACTCCTTTATACATATCTCAAGCAGTCACTATCAAAATTGGTTAACCAATATTCCTAAGGGGCAATTTACCAGACTGAGAAGAAATTGTACCCATCTATCGCATTATGATGAACAAGCAAATACCTTAAAGGAAAGGTTTCTAGAAAAAGATTACAAGAAAGAATTAATTAAGAAGGCCTATCTACAACTGAGGGAAACGGACAGAGATAATATTTTGGTGGAAAAAGTAATAAATGATGATAACTCCAACACTATGCAAGCACCAAACATTCCATTTATTTCTAAGTATAGTAGGGACTCAAAAAGGTTTGAGCGTATTATACAAAAACATTGGAATGTCCTCTTGGGTGACAGTGATCTAAAGAAATTTTTACCTTCAAAGCCAAAATTTGTCTATAAAAAATTGAACAATCTCAAAACCAGACTGGTTAAAAGTACCATAGCCCCTAAGAGAAATAACAATGCAAGCACCTGGTTAAATGAGAAAACGTAAATGGATATTTCTATTGTAATAAATGTGTGGCTTGCAAAACAAGTAAAGTTAAGGATACTAAACTGGTACCTCATTTACCTCCAATGTTACTGGGGAAAATTTTGATATTAAAGATAGGTTAACCTGTGATACATTCGGAATTGTGTATTTGTTAGAGTGCCCATGTGGCAAACAATACGTGGGGAGGACAATTCTGATGTTAAATATAATAATAAGCTAGTTAATTAATATAGTGCACTAATAGACATATATCAAGAGAATCGCAATTATATATAATAATATTGGTATAGATATTATCACCAAATGTTAAATATAAGGAAGGAGATATAGGCTGTATTTAAAAAAAAAAAGGAATTAACTGAAACTCATACTGAAAAGCACTAAGCTTACAGTTTTAATTTAAATAAACTTCATGTTTCATATGACTTTAACAATATTTTTAACAATAAGATGATTGGATATTTTAAAAAATACAATAAAGGTTATGATTTTAATGAATAAAATATGAATACGAATAAGCATGATTAATCTGAACTAACTTCTTGTTCTTTAGCATTGTCTTGAGTGTTTATTGTTAAGTTGTAGCACCTTCCTGTATTATAGAATCACTATTAGCATTACATAAGGGTTATGAATCTTTGATGTATTCATCATCATAGATGCAGTTTACCCTTTGCAGCGATGATTGATGAATGGCTTCACACAACTATCATTAACGAACAATTGGGTAACACAAACCATCAGCTCTGCTGGGTCTTTCAAAATGCTTTAGGATGTTTGTGGAATTACTTGAAGCACAATGACATTGAGAGCAAACTTGTGCAACATATATTTGCTGCTTGCTGTATTATACCTTAAATTTGTACAATGCATAATGCGCAGTTTGTAACAGAGTGGAACGTACAGACTCGGAACTTTGTGTTCGATCTGTGGATTTGATGACTTAGGAGTCCGAACGTCTAAATGGATCTGCCGAACACATTCAAACCACCAATCTGTCATCCATTATTGAGTAGAGCAAACAAGGGTTAACTGACAAAAAAATATTTAATTAAATGGTGATTTATTGGTGTAAATGGTATATATTGTTGTATATGTAACAATAGAAATATGACAGGAATGAAAAAAATGTGCTTAGAATATTTTTTTACTAAAATTTGCAAAAAATGTACTGTGAAAATTTTTTTTTCAGTGCTTAGCTTACAAAACATTTTAAAATAAGAACAATATAATTATTTTTGTCTTAAACACAGTCAATTCAAGCATTATAAGTATATGACACATTAATCATTAGCTAAAACTGATGGTAATGTTGTTAGTCTTGGTTATGTGAATTAGCAAGGTACTCAGGGTTATCTTCAGTAGATAAGAAATCAGGGTTAAATTGAGCCATTTGTGGCGGATGATGTGGACAGGGTAGTGGTGGCAAATGTTAGGCCGGGGGCAATTCTGGACTCAGCAGCCTATTTGTAACATTATCTAAAAAACAAATGCATGCGGCCCAGTGAATCTGGCCAAGGTATGCCACTATGGCACCGGCACATAAGGCAGAAGCCCACCTGCCTCCCAGCCCAGCCTACCCCTGGATGTGGGGTGTTTAGTGTTGTATCTGAGTTTGGGTGCAGCATTTGTTGAGCTGGGATATATAAGGGGTAAGGCCACTCAACATGGTATGGTGGTTGTGCATGTCCTTGCATTCATGGCATGAAGCAATCTAGGTAAGCCATCATACATTTGCAGTTTTCCAATATAATTCGCTCCTGCATACCCATGATTTGCATTATAAACACGTCATGTAGCTTGCACTCATTATCCATGAAGCATTGGGGACGTGCTTCTTCTTGATCCGCCATAGACATATCCATTTCTTTTAGCTGTTCAAACATCACTGTGTTCATGGTTTTTGTGGGTTGTTCCATCTTATTTAGCTTAACGATTTCCACTTGAAAGCTATCGACATGAAACTTAATTTTAGGAACATTGTCAAATACAAATGTGTAAAATCAAGGAAATACATTATGGCAACTAAGGACGAAATAATATTGTTGCTAAATTAAATAGCAGTGTTGTAAGCATATATGTGCTTAAGGCCTCCTCCTCCTGCTCACTAGCTTCACGCTGCAACATGTGATGTTTGATTATGATTTTATGTTTGTTAGTTTAGTAATGAAAAAGTTTTATAAATTTATGTAATTTACTCTAAAAATGATTAAACTTACTGTTTGAACGTTACATTGTGCTGTGCGTTTATTGTGAAGGTTTGTTAGCTGCTAACGGTTGTCACTTGCAATGAATGTACATTATTTTACAATTGTAATCAGAGCAGTCAATCCACATTTTGAGTAACTCCCAAACACACGGGCCTCACCCATCATATAGTTTTCAACCATGATGGGCGTAACAAAAATGTATGATAATTCCAGGAAACCCCACACCCCGTGAACCACAGAAATGGGTACATCTACCATGTCACTTTTCCCACAATGTAAAGTTATGTAACACTTCATGCGTCTGCTGATGCCGGCAAATGGGTTAAACAAAGTACACCCTCTATAAGTAATATATATTTGAACAATTAGCTTTTTTTTTAATTTGGGCCAAACACCTCAAAAAGACACTCATGGGGGTGCAGTCCCAGTAACAAATCATGCAATCATGCCTGATCTTTTTAAATACAAAGGCAAACTCTTTTTTTAATTATTGTTTTCCAAAAATGTTTGAACAATTTTAAAAAACAAAAATAGTACTTTGGTTATTTATCTTAATGTTTTATAAATCCCTATAAAAAAAAATTTTACCAAAAAATTGTGGTGTGTGTCTTTTGTAATTTAATTACACTAAATGTGTTGAGCTTATTTTAGCCAATAATGGATGTACAATTCGAACATACCTTAACAGTTATTTAACATTGGTCCCTTTGCACTGCATAATAATTTCTTAAATCATTTATGATTGCGCCAGCTAATATGAGGCGCTGTACAGAGAACACAGTCCCTGGCTCTATCGAGCTTACAGTCTAACAATCCCCAAACACACACACACATTAATTTGATATCAGCAAATGTAACAACTAGTATGCATTTTTATTGATTAAGTCAAATGGAGTTCTGGGAGGATAAACCCAAACATGTCCAGAACATACAGAGCAAGATTTGTTAAGAAAAGTTAGTCAATAAAAGGAGTAACTAGGTCAAAGCATGTTTGGTTGCAGGTATATATATAAAACGTAGGTATATATTTAGAATGGGGGTAAGGAATGTCCTCAAACAACTTTTATATGTATCTGTGTTGTACCAGAAAAGAAAAACATTAGTTTACTTTGGTGGCTATAACTTTTTTAATTGTACAAATATGTGATGATTCAAAGTTCATAAAATTTTGCCTTTACTTAGCTTAAGGGGCCACAAAGTCCTTGCAGATAAAAGCATGTTTGGGATATAAACTCAGGACCCCGGAGCTGTAAGGCAGAAATACTAAACACTAACCCACTGTGCTGCTGAAGTGTTGTGTGCATTGATTTGTAGGGAAGATGAGTGCATAACAGACAACTGTGAGATGAATAACAAATAAAAGGTTTAACAACTATACTTGCATTATACCATACGGAGCATGTCCCCTCCAAATCAACCCCCTCCCCCTCAAAAGTCAAAGGACATTTGTAGGAATAGATGGCAGCATGCAGCAAACAAAGATGCATTTGATGGGGAGGTAAATGTAAAATATGAGGACAGATTTATAACTTGGAATGTCAGAGTACATACCAGAAATATGTCCTGCCAACACCACATTTTCAGAGTGTATCTCCAAGTAGCAGGACTGAATGAACAAAACAGGCAACTGTTCTCTAATTCGCCACAACCCTCTGTGCTAAGAAAGGAACAATGAAGGACAGGCAATTTGTTTGGGGGGACCTCACTCAGCTGTTCCTTTCCTTATTTAATTTGGCCCACAAACTGCACACAGATGCTAAGGACATGTTTGGTATTCAAACTCGATACACCAGTGATCTGAGGCAGAGGTGCTAACCGCTATGGTACAGGAGCAGATCTGAACTCTGTACAGGTTGTATGCACTCTCCTATGTATAGATAATGGAAGAGTACACTACGCTCTTTCGGAACGCCAATAATGCAATACACTCATGTTTCTTCAAAGTAGCATGTTTAGTTATGCTAGCGGTTTCTATGAGATGCATTTACAGAAATTTCAGCTCAAAACAAACTCAATACACGATTATTCATGTAAGTGAATATAAAGGTATGTTTATTTAGCTCATTAACAATTCAAAGTTATTTCTCCCAAAAGTTATTTTAAGTGTTAAAAGGACTGATTAGGTACTAAAAGTTATGCATAATACACTCCGATTGTGTTTTTTGAAATGTAAACAAACCCTTCGCACCTCCCATATTTGCCGTTACGTAATACCTTCTTATCTTAAAATAAGAAGTGGATCGTAAGAAGCGGATTTTAAGATCTGCAGATACCTTAAGATCCGATGTGTATTGTTTTCTGTCACTTAACTTGCGTTTGGTGGGTGTGTTTGTAAAGTTCAGTGACTTATCTAAGTTCCTCTCTTCTTATCTCCTTGTTTGTTCTTAAAATACGCATCGTAATTTCCACAAAAGATCCGTTCCTTGATGAATCAGTACCATTATTTTTACCAGAAATTGAAGTCAACTATAGCCTGTAGAATAATTGAATGCCAGCCTCTTTTGGGTTGTAGTAGTCTGTCTGGTTGTCTTTTGGGGCAATATTTGGAATGTGTGTCCCATATATGGCTCCAGCATACTGCGGATATCCACGTTGTTTGAAACCTTTAATGGTGTCAACTAGGCACTGTCCAAGTGGCATGCAGATAAAATGGTGGTACAGGGTTTTTACCAATGCTGCAGTCACTTCATGCACTAGAGTACAAACAAAATTGTGCGGTATTCTCCCGGGGTTGCATACCAGCATATCACAATGACTAGTCTTCTACTTGGTTCAATGGGTTTTCAGTAGTATGTCATTGGTTTTTCTAGAGCTGGGGTGATGAGTTATAACAAATAGTCTGTCAGGCCCTGTCCCTCTCTCCCCTCACAGGGACGGCTGTCTGCCTCTGCTGTTCTGCTTGCGTCTGGTTGCTCGGCAACCAAACATGCAGCTTCCAGGCATGCATGCACTTTCTATTGCCCAGCAATGGGATGCGAGTCTAGATCTGGCAACGGCGGGTGACGTCTCCTCCACCAGTAATTAGCTTGGATCCTTTATTTAAAGCTGGCTCTGGTACCAGTAGGGTGCCAGAATATTTGGTTTACCCAAATCAAGTGCTACTACTCCCTGTGACCTACCTGTTCCTGCTTCCTGCATTGTGTCTCCCTGATTTCAGGCTTGGCTTGTTCCTAACTTCGCTTCTCAGATTTCGATTTAGCTTGGTATTTCCATTACTGGTTTGACCTTTGGCTGCTTGACTATTCTTCTGGATCACGTTTTGGTACCTCTTATCCCGGTTGGCTTAAACTTAAACTATTTGATACCTCTCCTTCACCTACTGATTCGCTGTAAGTTGTTCAGGAGAACCTCCACCTGCGAATTCATACTTCTTTGAGGGGTTTCCTGGTGAAAACTAAGGTGTCCCGGGCAACTAGGAATCACAGACCCTGATCCTGCCAATTTAGCTGTTACTCACCAGAGGCGCAGAGTCTAACGCAGCAGCTGGTCTTCTCCAGGGACCTCGCAAGAAGGTATGGTTTTAGCAGCTTCCGTTGCACAGGTTGCGGCCCTCTGGAGAGTGTGGCGGGATCAGCGGAATTTAACAACACAGGTATGGCGGAGTGATGATCTGCAGACAATGGAGAAAACACAAGGAGGGAGGTGCAATGGTCTGAACAGTGCAAACAATTACCACTGAAAAGGTGGAGAGATGACCTGCGGATAGTAGGATTGAACACTAGGGGGTTGAAGCGATGGTCTGCGAACTGCAGGCTATTACCACTGGAATGGTGGAGGATGATCTGCCGACAGCAGGACAGAATGCCGGCAGGTTGAAGCGATGGTTTGCGGATTGCAGGATATTACCACTGGAATGGTGGAGGTAGATCTGCGTACAGCAGGACAGAACGCCAGGGAGTTGTAGCGATGGTCTGCGGATTGCAGGATATTACCACTGGAATGGTGGAGGAAGATCTGCGGACAGCAGGACAGGACATCAGGAGGTTTATCCACAGGTAGTTCCAAAGGGAATGAGGACCAAGAACAGGCACTGAAGGTAGGAGGAAGGTGCCTTAAGTAGTGGGAGGCAATCAGGGGACCAATAGGGAAAGAGAGGAGGTGTTAAAGAAGAAGTCGGGTCGCAGACCCGGACATAAGATGACGCCAGACCGTGGAGGAGTAAGGACGCCGGCGGGGAATTAAGTGAGCCGAATCTCAGTTTAGCAGAACCGAAGACCCGGCGGGTGACATAAGGGCGCGCACCTCCTTGGTCAGTTGCGTTTATGCACAAATCCAAAAGAAGAAAAATATGACCAGAGAAGCGCTCCAGATATAGGAAATTAATTACATTATTACAGTAAAGTTTATTGGTATTCATTAAAAATAATTATAAACAGCCAAGATGAGAAAGGAGCGAAATGTTAAAAAAATAGTGTTGAATAAAGAAAGAGTTTTAAAATAATATGACTCGGTAGTAGGGCTGATCAAATATTGGCTTAAACCTGAATTAGTTAGTAATGGTATCCTTATGGAAGTGTGAGCAGATATAAATAACCTACATGAGAAACAAAGGCTGCTGACGAGTAGCTCCTAGGATATTGTTGGAATGTTAATAGGATGCAATTGGTCTCTTTTAAGTCCTCTTTACTGAGTGAATTATGCTCAAAGCACCAATATTGTGCTCATTATATTGCTTATTTTGTTTGCATAATAATAGGGTTCAGAATATCCCTTTTAAATCCTCTTAGAAAACTGCATAACACACAAAGCAACAATGTTGCACCTATTTCATTGTTAGTAATTCCATTACCTAGAAACGGACTCTAGATGGCAGCAGTAGAGGTTAATTTAAACTAAATCATATTTCTCATCGATCTGGTTATGTTATATGATGTGTATTACCCATACATGCCAACTCTCCCGGAAAGTCCGGGAGACTCCCGAAATTCGGGTCATTCGGGTCAGTCTCCCGGGCTCCCGGGCAAGCTGGCATTTCTCCCGCATCCCAATCTCACACCGAGAATCGCGTCATTTGACGCGATTCTCAGTGAATCACGCCATTTTGGAGGGCGGGACGAGGCCAATCGCGTCATTTTGGCCCCGCCACCCGCGATGGAAATTACGGTTTCGTGCGGGGCGGGGCCAAAACCCCCTCCCACCCTCCAGTCACGCCCCCTCTCCCGGAAAGTTTCCGGGAGTTGGTAAGTATGGTATTACCATTGGCAGTGTATAATAAACATCTACTATCTCATCGCTGTTTGCTCACATAATAGGTTACTGCTATTCAATGGTTATAGTTGTCCTATATCTTAATAGATTCTCCGATTATAAGTTAGTTTAAAGCGGAGCTACCTCTCTGTCTAAGCAGCACTAATTGTATGGAGCGTTCCCCAGTAAGTAATATGCTGCCGATAGAAGAGTAGTTGGTGTCAAAACATTCCCATGCAGTATTAAATAGAGTAATGCACTACAATCAGAGATAGTTATTGAGGACAAACTCAGTCTAGCGGTTTAAACGCCCGATCGAGTCCCTACTTCCGGGTCTGAAGTCACATTAACGTGACGTCGGCCCGACGTACGTTTCGCCCTTGAGGCTTAATCATGGGAATTACTGGGCTGCTGGAGGGGGCTCAGTTTTAAACTACACTCAACCAATCAGTATGTTTCCATTGTAATAACGTTTATGCTAAACACTAATGGATCTTTTTGCTGGACTATATAATGTGATAATGTTGTGCCAGTATAATACAAACTAATTACAAGTGATGGTGTTGTTAAACTTTATAAATACACCACATATGTTGATTATATTGGTGCAGAATATAAGAATGAATTGCCATTATTTAGAATACAAGCATTTATGCAAGCATTTATTAGGATCTTCATATTAGTATGTTTTTTTAATAAAGAAAATACATCATACATAAGTTTTTTATAGAATTTTTAAATATAGTAGTATTAGTATTAAATATTAAGTGGTTTATTATTGGTTTATTGTTAGTACGATTTTTCTATATATATTTATTTATATTTATCTGTGTATACATATTATTTTTATATTTATATTGATTATTTTCTGTTTTTTATTGTTTTTTATTATTTTTTATATTTTCATTATTTATTGTTATTTAATATTTTATTTTATTTGTTTTTTCTATTTCTTATTTTATATTTTTTTATATTTTATTTTTTAGTTTATGTTGATTTAGAATTTTTATTTTTCTATTTCCATCAATTACTATATATATCTATCTAATTTATTATTGATCATGGGTGATTGATTTATATGTGGTAAGTATACTATAAAGGTAAGTATATACATAAAATATATGAATTTACAAATTCCACTTTTGCTCTGAGAAGTGTTTATTTATAATAAAGTGACTGTATATGTGTTACGTGTAATATATATGTATGGTTAGGTCAAAAAATTAAAACAGGTAAAAATATAAAGTGATAAAATATAAATATGTGAACAAACCTTAGTAAACAGGGTGACTGTAAAAGTAGAATAAATTAGGAGTTTTAGAGACCTATAGGATAGATATAAAGTGAAAATACCTTATATATGACATGATTATTAAGTGAATGTTAGGGTGAAAAATATAAATATTAAAAATATAAATATAAAGCTGAGCAGGGCAACAGTTATCCTAGAAGATCTCATATCATTGGATTAATTAATTATATATATTGAACAAGTTCATCTTAGAATTCATCTAAAAAAAGGAGAGACCAATAATTAATGTATCTCAAAAAAAATTTTACTAAATATTTTATCTGTTGTATTAAATATGCACAAAAAGATATATACAGAAATATACGTAATAGTACCTAAAACCATCATATATTGGGAAGGTATTATCTATGAAACTATTATTGATTACAAGTGTATTTGTTAACTTAGCAATGGTAATCAAATTAAATCAAAATTCTGTTGGTTCAAGAAACTAAAATATACATACTGTTCATAGTATGTTTAATATGCTGGTTAGTTAAACATGTATTAAGGTAATAATCTAAGAAGAGTATATTTATAAGAAGCTGGCAGAACTGGTATTCTCATTCAGGCCAGAAGGTATCATGGAGTTCAATAAAAAAATCCATTTACTTTCTCTTTGTAGAAGTTGTTTGACAACATCACCTCCCCTGATGCCCATCTTTACTTGTTCGATACCAAAAGCTTTCACACCTTATGGATTTCCTCCATGTTTGTATAGAAAATGGCGTGCAACTGATGTAAGTTGTTTGAATCTACTTTTATCTAAACTGGCATTTCAGATTGTACCAATGTATTCCAATACTCTATTCTTCAGCATTCTGCTGGTCATGCCCGCATAAATCATTCCACATGGGCATGTTAAGCCATATACTACACATTTAGTAGAACAATTAATGAAGTGGTCAATCTGATGTTTCTGACCATATCTGTCAAGAAAGTCCATAGTCTTTACCATATGTGGACATGCCTTGCAATATCCACATATATGAGATCCTTTTACTGATGTCGTTATACTGCTCGTTGAAAAGTGGCTTCTTACCAATTTGTCTCCTAAGTTGGGCGACCTACGCCAAATAAAATCCGGTCTTACCCCCAAACTTTTAGAAAGATCAATGTCTGATAGAAGAACGGGCCAATGTCGTTCTATTATACTTCATATTTCCTTCCATTCTTGGCAGAAATCACCAAAACCAACTATTCTGATCTTATTGTCACTCTTGGGTTTGCTTTTGCTATACATTAGTTCACCTCTATTTTTCAAATTTGCCTGATTACAGGCATTTTTGATAAGCCTTTTGCTATAACCTCGCTGCAGAAGCCTCATGCTCAATTCTTCAGATCTCTTTTCAAAATCCAAAATATTCGAACAATTCGTTTTAATCTCAAGAATTCTCCTTTGGGGATATTGGTAATTACTGATGGGAAGTGGGAACTGTCACTGTGAAGTATATTGTTAGTAGCTGTCTTCTTGCAGAATAAGTCCGTAATAATCTTACCATCTTGCATCTTCTTAATGGCTAGATATAAAAAAAAATTCATTTTCTTGATGCATTTCATAGGTTAATTGTAGATTATTAGGGTTGTCATTGAGAGTTTTGACAAACTCTTCAAAAGTTGTCTGATTGCCTTTCCATACTATAAAGATGTCGTCAATGTAATGCATCCAAATAATGATGTCATCAGTATATTTACTCAGCTCATCACAGAAAACAGTTTCCCTCTCCCACCTGCCCAGGTAGAGGATGGCAAAGGTGGAGGCACAAGCTGCCCCATTGCCATTCCTCTTACCTGTAAATAAAATCTATTCTCGAAAACGAAGAAATTCTTCTTTAAATTAAATTCTAAAAGTTCAATCGAAAGGAACTAAATGTAGGATTGTCACTGGCCTGTAGAAAAAATTTAGCCGCTTCAATACCAACTTCATGTTGAATACTCGTATAGAGTGACTCAACACCCATTGTTACAAGCCAAACATGTTGTTCCAATGACAAACTGTCCAAAAGTTTTAAGATGCCTATAGTGTATCTTACAGAAGAAGGTAGCGAGGTTACATAGTCATGCAAATGAACGTCCACAAAAATGCTAGCTTGTTCAGTCAGGCCTCCTATTCCTGACAGAGTTGGTCTTCCAGGTGGTCTTCTAGCATTTTTGTGGACTTTAGGTAATAAGTAAATGGTTGGTATTTTAGGATTGTCAATATGCAGAAATTCGAACTCCGATTTGGAAATCACCCCATTATCAAAAGCTCTTTTGATAAGTCGATCATATGACGATTTGTAAGCATCCAGGGGATTAGAGAAGAGCAATCTATAGCATTTTTTTTATCTCCTAGTTGTTTATACATTTCTTCTTTATATAAGGTAGTAGGCCATATTACTATATTCCCACCCTTATCGAATGGTTTTATAATCACGTCTTGCCAAGACTGTATCTCTTTAATTGCTCTTCTTTCATATTTTTTCAAATTGTCCAATTTCCTACTTCTTTTATTCCTAGATTTTAGTTTAAGAATATCTAAATCTTGTAATATCAACTCTTCAAAAACTTTTATTTGCGGACATGTATTGTCACTGGAGCCAAAAGTGGATCTCCTTTTACAGATAGGTCTAGAGGTTTTGTCTGGTATTCTTTCACTGTAAGTTTGTTCATCCAAGAGTTCTTCTAGAATAGATATTGGTATATTATCTCCTTCATCTGAATTTATGTTTTCTGCAGGGGTTATCAAGCCAGTATCAGTTACAGTGGTGACAAATTCAACCATAGTAGATCTCAAATTAGATGGAAATCTGATAGTATCCCCACTGATATTTCCATTAGATGGTAAGGTATCTAGAATGGTTTGTTGTAGATTGATTGAATCATTTCTACTAAAAAATTTGTTCAGACATAATTTTCTCGTAAAAAGATCCCTCTCCCATCTAAAATGATCGAAATTATTGGATGGTGAGAAGGTAAGACCGTGGCTTAGTAATCTCATATGTGACTCATTCAAAATTCAGACAGATTGATTATCTGTAATGAGTCATTTATTTGCCCCAATACTTCTGTCCATGTTGGTGAGTCTCCTTCCAAGGAGTTCGAGATCGATCGCAAAGATTTCTTATACCCCCTCCTGGTACGTTTGTTCCACTGATGTTTTCTCTCAGGGGTCTCTGAATTTCCCCTAAAAAAATTCGTTTTATTGGCATTTCTTCTAGTTCTAGATGGGAACCTATCCTTATTAAAGGAGTCTTCATTATCGTTATCTGAAGATTCCATCTCTGATGAATCAAGACTGATAGATGTATCAGTTGTGTTTATACCAGCAGGTATTCTCCATCCACCAACAGTTCCATACATCTGCATCGGATTGTGACATAGTCAAACGTTGCATGGGACATGCAAAAGTGTGCCACACTCTGCTACTCATCAAAACCTTCCACGGTACACCAGAAAGCTTGTTCATAATGTTGTTCTCTGATCTACATCTTCTGTTTGTTGCAGTGCTGAATTTGACTATGGTGTCAAATGTGGACAACAAAAAGGCTCTCCTCCTGTGTAAGAATTGGTGTCAAGTTTTAGCCCTCTCAGCCAAAAAATCCACCCTTCTCTTCCGGAAATAACACTTGGCCAGATTACAGACTGTAACCAGATGCATTAATCTGTCATTTGCGTCCAGAAACATAAGCAATCCACTATAATACAGGAAGTCCATTCTGCAGAGTAACTGCTTATATCTCTCGTCGGCCATGATTATAGCGATGCAGTCAGTGTTCACTTTTTAAGACTCATCTATAAGAGCCTCTGCTATGTCATGTATATGAGCCTCTGCTCTCCCCTTTTAATGACTCAACTTGTTAATACAGAGCAGACACGGGTGCAGTGTGAAAGGCGACGACCCAGGATTTACCTGGGACCAAAGTGCGGTGTGAAGAGAAGCAACACGGCTAAAATCATGTTCATTATTCCATTGACCAGAGATTTGGTGAGAGAAGGGTATTAGAGAACCAATGAAGTGGCCAATAACCGTTAAACTGCATATTGTTGATGACCCCTTTTCACTGCACTATCCCCTTCTAACATGATTTATCTTTATTCTGTAATTGAAATAAAGACTCGGACACATATTTAACTTTGGCAAAATAGGTCACAGTTTAATAAAGTAAATTGATGGCATAGAAAGCAAAATGCAAGACAGCTAAAACAACTGAATACTGAACCAAACGAGTGGATGGCCAAATAGTCTTGAATCCACTAAACCAAGGATATCCTCTCTTACTGAATGGCTGGCGCTAAATCTGGTGTCAGAGTGACTACACCCCTCTAGACTCACAATGACGTGCCCACACAGAGCAGCTCAAGGGGTCCCTCACACAAGAGCCACCTTTACCTCGAAGGGGGCAGTGACCTACGGCCAGTTATTGATAGCGCCTTATGATCAGTCGTTGATCGCAGTGCATTTGCACCACCGCTGCCATCCTTTAATAGAGTAAACAACAATGATAAAACTTCAATGGTGAGGTCAACCCCATCCCGTCTGAACAAATAAACCTGATCCAGTGAAATTAAAGGGTGGTTGATAACTAACCCCCCCAAGGGACCGGATCACATGATTGGGGAGTGATTAAGCTTTTTAACAATAACTATGTATGAAATACTACCTGACCAATAGAGGCATCCAACAACATCCAACCAAAACAACATCTGAATTTCACCTCCTTCAAATTCTCCTGAATGCTAATCATTAAATCTAACGATTTCCCCTTGCCAAAATAATTTCCTCCAAGGTGTTCGACAATTATGTCTGGATGCCCTTATTTTGTTATCTCCTGGGTCAAAAAATGAAGAAAGGCTGGCCAACAAAGCCCCCATCTACCCAACCAATGCACCTCCACAGGGCAGGACAAGAAGGACCAATTAGAGGCCATCCTGTGACTGGACGCTCTGAACACATATGAGTGGCCAACCACCCATATTTGAATCTTCCTCCTCGGTCGACCTATGAACAAGATTATTTATTGTAAGCTTACACGTAAATCAAAACCAACCAATACATATCAAAAGTATACCAGGTCCCCAAAATGCTTGGTGGAGATGCGAGTGGGAGCGGTAAACCATATGAAGGTATAAAACCTGAAAAACCCGGAGGCACATAGTTAATAATTCCTTGATCCAAGGAAAAAATGGAAAAATTCCCTTCATGCCCTCGCTAAAAGCAACAAGCAGCAAAGCCCTGGGTTACCGAAGGAGTTAGATTTGCCTATCATTTATTTGGTCTAATATTTTTGTAGGCTTTGGACTTCCATCTGCCCAGGAATTTAGTTGCGACAATGGAAGAGCCTGACAAGCAGATGTAGCTGCCCCAATCGGAAATGAATAGGTGCCATAGAGAGCCGGATCTAATCTTATGAATTCTAATGTTCTCTTTAAGTGTACGTTAAATTGTTATTTGGTGAGAGGGGAACCATCAATGTGCACAAGGAATAATTTTCTCAAAGGGTCTAACCCCTGAGAATTTTTTGCATCAAGCAAGTGGGCAAACCTCTATATCTATGTGAGCTGGTATAGTAACCCAGCAACCTTTACCTGCTTGGTACATCTTAGACCTGGCTATTTTACAAGAGATATTTGTATTGTGTATAAACATAAGTCGAGCTAGCAAACCTGAGGCTGCGCTTAGCTTAGACTGCGCTAGTAATTTGCATGTTCTAAAGGCTCCAAAGAAGGCAAAAACAAATGTGGTGCGAAACAACAGTAACTCATAAACGTCTGATGCAATAAATTTCATGACTAATTTAGGCTATTAGTCATAATTGCTAGACTAATGGCCTCCTAGTATCCTCAGACACCAGTCTATCGCATGCCCAACCCCTAAGGGCCTTGGAGATCCGGAAGCTCTTCTGCTCCATGTAACTATATCATAAATGAAATGTCCACTAGATTGGCAGACATAGATGTCTTGGAGGCACCGGACTTATATCCAGACCACACAAAATCTAGGATATCGCCGCTCTGACCTGCATCCTAATGTCCACGAGAACCCAGGAATTGAACTCAATGGTGCCACTCTGCCGACAAGTCCTGCTCTGCCGGCTTAATGATCTGCCAAACATGAGAAGGACAATAAGTGCTCACAGGGTTAGCGTTTGGAGCAAGGACTCTTAAGCGCCACCATATAAAGCAGTAGAGAGCATTCATTGTCTACCCCCGGTACATGCCGCGCCTTAAAAGAAATATCAAATTTCAGGCAGAGTAAGACCATATGTCGCAGCTGAGCAACGGCAGGAGGGACAATGTGTTGTTTGTTGTGTTGATCGATTGGACAAACCAAGATTGTCACACCAAAAAGCAATTTGGCATCCGCGCAATCGCAAGGCTTAAAGTTCTATAGCAACGATTATGGGAAAAAGCAAGGAGATTGGACACCACGCCGCATTGCAGCGAGGTGTAATGCCAATGACTGTGATAATGACAATCGCCATTCAGGTAGGTCCCAAAACTTGTTGCAGTTTTCAACGAAAAACCCTGCTCATGACAATAATCCGACATGCATAATTAAATGAACATAAAAGAAAATTAACTTTACACAAAGGAACAGAAGGGGCTCCCTGTATGCATAAAATGCAATCCTTCATTTTACACACCTTATCGAGGGGGGTGACAACAGCCTGCCTGTGTGTTGAATTTGATCCCAAAAATGAGAAACATGTGGGTAGGACCCTCTTTCTTCTTGTTTGTGCCGGGAATACCTAAAACGAAAAAGCAAAGCTTTGGCCGCAAATATGGTGTCTGCACACTGGGGAAAACTTGTAGAAACCCGCTATCAAAATGACGTCCAGGTAATGGGTTATCCCATGATGTCCGGTCCCTGCTCGAATGCACCAGTGGAGAAATTAACTAAACCTCTCAAAGTTTGCACAGGAAATCGAACAACCCATAGGCAGACAAAGGTCAATGTGTAAACCATCATGGAGCCTAGAACCCATGTATCGAAACAAGTTTGCCAGTTTGGAAAAGATTTGTACACATCCTCCGCTATTCAGTTTCTCTCACAAGTCATAACTAGGCGTTTCTTTGCGATATCAGTAATTGTGAACGTTTCCACGAAAAGACCCTTCTCAAACTTATCTATGGTGCTAGGCTTAATACCCCATGTAAGAGCAGTGTTAGAGCATTTTACCATTTCCACACCTTTCACTACCACTTGGGACACTTGCATCTGAGCTGTTTGCACAGGTTTTTTACCTAGAAACTGTATCTGCAGTAATTTTATGAGCTTGTGTGGGCCCTGATCATTGTCAGTGGATTAATTGCAGGTGTTGTCTATAGGAGGGCTAATTTCTTGTGTAAAATGTGCAACAGACAAACATACTCACTGGATATGGTGACCTCCAATCCTTTGCACCGATCTCCGGACAGATCTTTCCTCCCCACCAAAATATCGCTGCACCCACCTGTCGTCACCTGGCTTTTCAGCAACTGGAAAGCATGGATATTCGATATCTCTTCTGGGAAAATAGAGAAAGTGACATGTTAACAGCTGTTATTTCTTTACTTGACAATGTAGGTTTTTCATTTAGAGCCAGATGGGCCTTAAGGGTTGGCTCCATGTGACTGGCATCTAGCATGAAACCCAGGGCCTAGGATACAAACTGCACCTGAAATTGGTAGGGAGGGCTGTACCCCATGCAACTGATGTGGAGACTTGGAGAAAAAAAGGGGTTACCGCAAAATGCAGAAGGTTAGGGAAATGACCACGCTGAGGCAGAACCCCAATATTATCCAAGATCAGAAATCCTGGACACCATGGGAGTCATTGCAGAGGAATAACTGTGCGGGCCCCTGTCTAAACTGCGGGTGCAAAAGGCCATTGGGATGAATGGGATGGAGGTTGCCTGCTGTCAGCCCCGTCAGTCGTGTATTGATTAATATGACAGACCCACCTGGCTAAAAATTTGTAGGTACCTTAATGGGTGAGTGGAGTAATTAATGATATTTGTGCCCTGAACCACAGGGTGGGGCGCTGTTAGGGAAACCCCCAGACTCCAGGTAAAAAGGCATAGGGACCATTTATACATGTTCGGGTGTCTTGATGACCTTGACCCCTGCAAGGGTCCCATCCTCGGCTGTTTGAACCTGTGATGGGTTGGACAGGTGATGGGGGGGCCAATTGGGGGGGGACCTGCGCTCACGCATGGGAAGGGGTGTCACATATAAGCCAATGTAAAGTGTGTGGGGCGTTAAAATCATGGCCTTTCTGTTCTTGGGGTAGGTGGGCATAGTTAATTGATATGATATTGGTCTGCTCCCCACTTGTGGCAGCACCATATCTGATCATGCAAGGGGATGAAGGTAACACATAAAATGCAGAAACCCCTGCTGCATACTCTTACGACTTATTTAAGACATGAATTAAACTCACACAAGCAATGTGTAGGTGAAGAAAACAAGTTGAAATATAAAAATGGCAGTTGGCAGCCTGTTCACTTCCATCTGAGCCACAATCCAACAAATGGTCGTGCAAGGCTAAAAGTGCAAGGGCAGAGTGTGAATACAAAGGTCAGCTTGTTCACAATGACTAAATGTAGCAAATCACAGAAAACATTATTAATCATAATACTAATATTATAGGGCCTGATTCATCAAGGTACGCAAACGCACACGCATCTGCGTTGCATACTTTGAGTGACGGAAACCGATTTGCAAGTGAAATAAGCACCTCAAACAGCAAAAACACACCCCCTTGTGGTCAATTACAACTAAGTGATGCAAATAAGCAGTGCAAACGTTAGAAAACACACCCACCTGCGGATCTTTAAACATGCTACACGCATAAGCGACGGCTCTCAACTGATTGACGGCAAGCTAAACAATGCATACTTCACGCCCACTGTGGGAGGGGCCAACAGTTTATTTATATACAACACAACAAACATGCTTGAGGCTTATTTTTACGAGATAGCTCTTTACTCATTAATCACTGTCAATTAAAAATAATCTGGAACACTCTCAACCTTGTTTTTCCTTTGCTACTAATTAGCGTAATACACACTGTTAACAACAAACACATTCTTCACGATCTTTCACTGTTTAGGATTTCAAGTCGCCGTATAGTGCGCAAAATGCATGGACATGGCTACATTAAAAACACATGAAAAACAAATGTATCAAAATGTATGTGGTGTAAATACATCTTTCAGCAAAATGCATAGCATACTCTTTAATAAAGGATACACACAAGAGTGTATACAACCGCCACACAGAGGAAGGGTTTCTGTATGGATTAGAACTCAGGAATGACTGTATGCAAAGTGGGACAGCTACCCACTACCCCAACCTCAAATGTAATAAAACACAGACAGCACCAACAAAACAGCATGCGTGCTACACAGATACCTCACACTTAATAATACTCTTCATTATTCACACAAATTTCACATAAAATACCTATCTCACAGGTAGCTCACTGGTTAGCACTTTGGACGCACAGCAGACATGAGTTCAAATACCAAACATACCCATAACTAATGTGTGGACTGGAATCACCAAGGTTTGTTTTTTTATAAACGTATATTAGAGTTTTAAAATGGAACAATGTTTGGAAACTATTTACATACAAATATGTACACTAAAAAAAAAAAAAAAAAAAATTAAGGTTGAAATGAGGCCAAGTAGGCCAATTTGAACCGAATATTGGCGATAATAGTGCCAAAATGTTGGTGGAGGCCTTCCAGGTCCTCCACAATTTGACCCATGTGGGCCATAAGTTCTGCTGCGGTGGGTGGTGGTGGAGGCCAATTGGCAGCTTCCTCCGTGGGTGCTGAAAGAAATCAGAAAATAAACATTACATACATATATATATATTTCATCAAACAGACAGGATTTACTAGAGATGTTTACTGTTACATTACTTTCAAATGTTAGGCCTCTGGCAACAAAACCATTTGCACGCACATTAGACGTTGAGAAGGCATTTGAATCAATGTACTAAATTCTGGTGAGCCACGGGGAGAGGGCCATGGACAGGGTTGTCTTATCCAGCATTATTGGCCCCAGGTCAAAGCACTACCATGGGCCACTACCTACACAATCACTCACAGGAATTCCAAAGAATTTGGTGGATATTTGAATTTCTAAACAAGTCATTAATATACTGACAAGTTGACCAGGCTAGTGGCCACATTTTTTTGGCCAATGCTCTGCGTGGCCATGTGTTAAGATGGCTATGGCTGTGGTTTGAGTGTTTAATGGGCCTAAAATTTAAAGGCAGATATTATAAGTGTTCAACCTGTGGCATTTAAAGCACCATTTAATCAACATGTCACAGCAGGGATTATGTACAAGTATAATGCACATCTCAATATTATCAAATTATGTCCATCACTTATTGCAAATACTATCATCAAACTCCACTGACTCTTGGCTGCCCGATGTGGAGTTAGACAATTGCTGCCCCTCCGGGTCAGCCAGCTCCTCCTCTTGCACCGCTGCCACTGGCACTCCCACTGCCTCCTCCTCCTGCGGCTGCGACTGGCGCTGCTGGTTGGACACCTCCTCCTCCTCTGCTGCCACTGGCACCCCCACCGCCTCCTCCTCCTGCGGCTGGCGCTGCTGGTTGGACACCTCCTCCTCCTCTGCTGCCACTGTCACCCCCACCGCCTCCTCCTGCTCCTGCTCCTCCTCCTCCTCTGCTGCCACTGTCACCCCCACCGCCCCCTCCTCCTCCTCCTCTGCTTCCTGGGCCTCCACCACTGCTTCCCAGCGTGCCCGGTCTGTTGGAAAAAAGGAAATTAAACAAAAAGGACATGTTAACACAATCACCAGCTTAAAAAACTGATCGTATTCTCACAATCAGGTGATCATACATGTTTAATAAACTTTGCATTGCCAGCTACTAACAAAGCAAGGAGATAAACATGATGAACACAAACCATTTCACATGACCTGTCACAAATTTTTATCTTT
>JAVHZZ010000602.1:20000-22242 GCA_036250195.1 Mixophyes australis | reverse complement strand
TCTCTTTCTCCTTCCTCTTCTCTCTCTCTCTCTCTCTCTCTCTCTCTCCACCTTTCTCTTTCTCCTTCCCTCTTCTCTCTCTCTCTCTCTCTCCTCCTTTCTCTTTCTCCTTCCCTCTTCTCTCTCTCTCTCTCCACCTTTCTCTTCTCCTTCCCTCTTCTCTTCTCTCTCCACCTTTCTCTTCCTTTCTCCTTCCCTTTTCTCTGTCCTCTCCACCTTTCTCTTCTCCTTCCCTTCTTCTCTGCTCTCTCTCCTCCTTTCTCTTTCTCCTTCCCTCTTCTCTCTCTCTCCACCTTTCTTCTTCTCCTTCCCTCTTCTCTCTCTCTCCACCTTTCTCCTTTCTCCTTCCCTCTTCTCTCTCTCTCCACCTTTCTCTTTCTCCTTCCCCTCTCTCTCTCTCTCCACCTTCCTCTTTCTCCTTCCCTCTTCGTCTCTCCACCTTTCTCTTTCTCCTTCCCTCTTCTCTCTCTCTTCTCGTCTCTCTCTCTCTACCTTCTCTTTCTCCTTCCTCTTCTCTGTCTCTCGCTCCACCTTTCTCTTTCTCCTTCTCTTCTCTCTCCACCTTCTCTTTCTCCTTCCCTCTTCTCTCTCCACCTTTCTCCTTCCCTCTTCTCTCTCTCTCTCTCTCTCTCCACCTTTCTCTTTCTCCTTCCCTCTCTCTTCTCCTCTCTCTCTCTCCACCTTTCTCTTTCTCCTTCCCTCTTCTCTCTCTCTCTCTCCACCTTCTCCTTCCCTCTTCACTCTCTCCACCTTTCTCTTTCTCCTCAATCTTCTCTTTCCCCTTACCTCTTCTTTCTCCTTCCCTCTTTCTCTCTCTCTCTCTCTTCTCTCTCTACATTCTCACCTTCAATCTTCTCTTTCTCCTTCAATCTTCGCTCTCTCTCTCCTTCAATCTTCTCTCTCTCTATCCTTATCTCTCTCTCTCTCTCTCCTTCAATCTGCTCTCGCTCTCGTCCTTCAATCTTCTCTCGCTCTCTCCTTCAATCTTCTCTCTCTCTCCTTCAATCTTCCTCTCTCTCTCTCTCTCCTTCAATCTTCTCTCTCTCCCTCTCCTTCAATCTTCTCTCTCTCCTTCAATCTTCTCTCTCTCTCTCTCTCCTTCAATCTTCTCTCTCTCTCTCTCTCTCCTTCAATCTTCTCTCTCTCTCTCTCCTTCAATGCTCTCTCTCTCTCTCCTTCAATCTTCTCTCTCTCTCCTTCAATCTCTCTTTCTCCTTCCCTCTTCTCTTCTCCTTCCCTACTTCTCTCTCTACCTTTCTCTTTCTCCTTCCCTCTTCTCTCTCCATCCTTTCTCTTTCTCCTTCAATCTTCTCTCTCTCTCTCTCTCCTTCAATCTTCTCTCTCTCTCTCCTCAATCTTCTCTCTCTCTCTCTCCTTCAATCTTCTCTCTCTCTCTCCTTCAATCTTCTCTCTCTCTCCATTCAATCTTCTCTCTCTCTCTCTCTCCTTCAATCTTCTCTCTCTCTCTCTCTCTCTCCTTCAATCTTCTCTCTCTCCCTCTCCTTCAATCTTCTCTCTCTCCTTCAATCTTCTCTCTCTCTCTCTCTCCTTCAATCTTCTCTCTCTCTCTCTCCTTCAATCTTCTCTCTCTCTCTCTCCTTCAATCTTCTCTCTCTCTCTCCTCAATCTTCTCTCTCTCTCCTTCAATCTTCTCTCTTCTCTCTCCTTCAATCTTCTCTCTCTTCTCCTTCAATCTTCTCTTCTCCTTCCCTCTTCTCTTTCTCCTCCTCTTCTCTCTCTACCTTTCTCTTTCTCCTTCCCTCTTCTCTCTCCACCTTTCTCTTTCTCCTTCCTCTTCTCTCTCTCTCTCCACCTTTCTCTTCTCCTTCCCTCTTCTCTCTCTCTCTCCACCTTTCTCTTTCTCCTTCCCTCTTCTCTCTCTCTCCACCTTTCTCTTCTCCTTCCCTCTTCTCTCTCTCTCCACCTTTCTCTTTCTCCTTCCCTCTTCTCTCTCTCTCCACCTTCTCTTTCTCCTTCCCTCTTCTCTCTCTCTCCACCTTTCTCTTTCTCCTTCCCTCTTCTCTCTCTCTCCACCTTTCTCTTCTCCTTCCCTCTTCTCTCTCTCCTTCCCTCTCTCTCTCTCTCTACCTTTCTCTTTCTCCTTCCCTCTTCTCTCTCTCTCTACCTTTCTCTTTCTCCTTCCCTCTTCTCTCTCTCTACCTTTCTCTTTCTCCTTCCCTCTTCTCTCTCTCTCCACCTTTCTCTTTCTCCTTCAATCTCTCTTTCTCATTCCTCCATCTCT
>JAVHZZ010000602.1:0-12500 GCA_036250195.1 Mixophyes australis | reverse complement strand
ATTGGTGGAATGTATTAACTTGACAACCACATTCCTTTCTTTTTAGTGCTGCCAGGGGGTCTACTGTGTCTATGTGTCCTGTGGAACTTGTCCCAATGGTGGAAGCATGCAGACATCTGAGAAATCTGATTGCTTTATATTGGGTTTGAATCCCAATTTTAGATAATGCATTACTTCCTGGGGCTAGAGCTCCTCCATTGATGCTAAACATTAATATATAATGTCCTTGTGTTGTAGGCTCTCCTGCTGACACAAAAAGAGGTCTGCCCAGAGGAGAAATGGACTGGACATGAGTATAAAGTACATGTCAAATCTAGTCCTGATTGGAAGAGGAGAGGGGGTGGGGACTGCACTGAGCCAACCATATTGTCCACCCTGCTCAAACATCCTCTAGGACTATCACAGCATTTCAAGTGCTTATTTTAATTTATATATATATATATATATATATATATATATATATATATATATATATATATATATATATATGACAGGGTGGCAGAATTTGTCTGCATATAAAGACCATATGTTGCTGTATTCTGTGTGTGCCATCTTGTATTCTTGGGTGAGCTATACACACTATACGTCCTACAAGACCCTACACAACACCTATTATCTGCTGTAAACCTATGACCCACAAATAAGAGAGAACCATCTAATCTGTTCCCTGGTAGCCCTCTCTTGAACCCGGCACCCTTAGCCAATGCTCTGTTTGCTACCGAGCAGTACTGATTCAGAGTAAGCAATTAGGAGGAACTAGCTACAGTCTCAAGCAAAGAGGTGCTGCAGCAGCTATACCAGAGAAACACCCAGATGTAAGCGGTTACTTGTGCCGGTGCAGGAGCCTGGTGGTGGCAGAGGCTACTGTGCCAACTACTTCTACAACTGGTGCACAGCGGGCAGTTGCAGTCAGTATATGTCTGGTGGCCGATAGTAAATGTGGTCATTAACGGCAGGTAAATGACGGTAAAAGGAACCTCAAGACCAATCAAACCACAGATAAACTGACGAGAGAGACCGAGGAAGCCCATCGTGTCACTCAGTAACTCACGTATGCAGATGTTCTCATCTTCCAGTTCAGCAGAAACATTCCGGTAGAAGCCGAGTCGGCAGTGTTGACAGTGCTGTCCTCGGGTATTGTGCTTACAGCTGACACACGTCACCACATTCAGGAAGTCGATGAAACTGCAGCGGCTGGAGTGCCCGTAACACTCACAATCTGAAAAAGCAGGAATATCTTGAGATACATCAAGAAACATTATGACTTTCAAACAGCCAGGGATGTACAACTACTTAATATAATACATGGGCCATTGTAGAATGGGGATTCTGGGTCGGTATCAACGGATCACCTTAGCTAAAAGCTGTTTTGTAGGGAAGAGCCAATAGCAACATTCACAAATGCGTATAAAAGTTACAGGAACTGGTCAGAACTGAAGACATGGGAAGCCAAGACTACCTTTTATACAGTATAGAAAAATCTGTTGTGCACCTATTGAAGATCAGAGTAATAAGACTCTCATGGAATTTCACAGTATATATTTTTATGAATGTTACAAGATTTCATTCCATGACGAACCAATATTTTTTTAATTTCTCGTGGCTCTTTAAAAGCTTAACCTTAGAATTTCACCGAGCCGTTGTCACCTAATTTTTCCTATAATTGGACAAATGCAAACTGCATTCCAATTTCCAAATCTGCTGGATGTTTCAATTAAATTTAGCAAAATGTGAAGAGGCCTGTGCCAGATCCGTGACCTTGCCGCCGGCTGGGGATGATGTTACCAGATTCAATCAAACACCGGAGGGGAACTTCACACGCAAGTGTCAATCTCCCTACAGCAAGGCTTGAGGGCAGCAACCAAATGGGCCCGAGGATCCACAATGTATACAGGGGGGGGGGGGCTAGTGCCTCACACTCACCTATGAGGATATTATGATTAACTTTAACATGAATACTGCAAATTTTAAGCATGATGGAGGGAGGCATTGTGATAGGAAGGTCATGCAGATGTCAGATGAGATGAAAAATGAAAAGACCGTTCAGAAGATTCTGTCACATTCTGATACCCACTCACCGGGAATATCGTGATCCCAACATTAATTAAACAGTCCGTTTTACTTGCAAGACTTGTATGCTCTCATTGCAAACAGAACCCTCAGCACCTCTAATTAGAACAGCAACAGCAAGATAGGTTAAACATACCAAAGATATAACCGCAAATACATAGCTGAAATGTTAATTTAAAGTGCAACTGTTGTCTGCAGAGAGTGGAGGCAGCCATTTTGTGGGCTGGACCAATATCATACTTACCAACTCCGTACTCTTTACCTTTGGGAGATCCCGGAAGGGGAGGTGAAGTGAGAGGATGGAAGGTGACGGGGCGCTACAAATTGTGCCTTTTTCACTCCATCCCGTGCTGCAATGACGCAAAAACGTCATATTGCCGCTGGGGGCGGGGTCAAAATGGAGGCTTCCGTCTTACCCATTACACTAGGAAGGTCATAAAGAAATAAACAATGTTGATTATGATTTAAAATTTAAGGATAAATTATGAAGTGTCTCAGAGAAGTCACTCATTCCTGATATATTAATAGGATGCATTTCATGAAAATTGGTTAGACCCAAAACATGGCTGCCTCCCTCGTCCAATTTAAAAACATGGCACAAATAGACCAAATGTGCTCTGTCCCACGCCAACCAACA
Source organism: Mixophyes australis (assembly GCA_036250195.1). Lineage (NCBI taxonomy): Eukaryota > Metazoa > Chordata > Amphibia > Anura > Limnodynastidae > Mixophyes > Mixophyes australis. Next base: position 9,793 of record JAVHZZ010000602.1, on the reverse strand, counting down.
AGATCAGACAGGACAACCGTTGGCTCTCCAGGTGTGGTGAAACTACAAGTCCCAGCATACCCTGTCAGCTATCGGCTGGCAAAGCATGCTGGGGCTTGTAGTTTTAAGCCACAGTTTGTCCTGGCCTGAAGTAGATAATGGCTTTGAATAAGCTAACTTGCAGAAGATGGAGCTACCAGTCCTCTACATTACTTAGCTGTGCAGTATACATAATGGTGTCTGATTACTTGCTATTTATTACAGTATATGAAGTTATTAAAAAAGCATCAAAGTGTCATCAGTTGTACCCAAATGTGATCCAATCTAACACAGCAACTAAATATCAAATTGTTCTAAAAATAAATAAACATGTTCCATTTGCATTCCTAGGCGTCGATCAAACCTTCTAACCCATAGCAACCAATCAGATTCTACCTATCATTTATCTAGTACATTCTAGAGAATGATAGCTAGACTCTGATTGGTTGCTATGGGCAACACCTCTACTTTTCCTGTTTAGAAGGTTTGACACTTCTAGTTCCTCCTAATCTATTATTCTCTGTGTATTTTTTCACCAATATTGTATAGTTAAGTGCTTATAAAGTGTGCATGTCGTCTACACACAGTGCGGGCAGCCATTTTGTGTCCAGAACCGGATAGTCACAAGAAGGCACCCTATCAATTCGCTAGTATATGGTGACACCACTAAGGAACAAAACAATGTCACCGAGGCACGAGGCAACCAGTACCTCGTTTGTGAGTTCCTAGTGATTGAATGGGCTGCATTTTTTACAATGACCGATTCAGCGCACAAAATGGCCGCCTCCGCATTGTATACACGTTAAAGTAAATCAAAACAAGCAAACATCTGACAAAATGGATATAGGTCACGATTACCTTTTGAATTCTTGACCAACGCATCGGTGACGTAGGCCGGGGTCGGCTCAGGGACTATGATACCCTTTGGGGAGGCTTAAATTTGAAAAACGAAACACCTTCCGATTATGCTTCACAGCTGGACGGGGTAATAAGTATAACTAGGAATTTCTGCAAGGACGACTGACACAATCTAATCTAATAACATATGTATCTATTGTACTGGTTTATCTATATTAGACTACTAACAGAAGCAGGGGCTAGATCCTACGGCACCCAGGTACCTGTCTTAGAGTACATCTGGCCAGTAGAGGGCGTCAGAGGCAGCTCTCTGTAAATTGGTGGGGCAGCTGCGTGGTATAAATACAGAAAGTGAAGGAAGAGATACAAATACTGTTAACAGAGCTCCTTACAGGTACCTCAAACATGTCTGCTTAACTGTGCATGGTAAATGTATATAAGTCATATTTTCGGTCCTTTACGGACCTGGCAATGCCCCCAATGACATTATGCGCTATACCTAGTGATACCACACGGATGTCTTGACCACTAAGCCATGCTCCCCTATCTACGGTCATTTAAGATTGCCAGGAAAGCTCTAGGAGGAGATTACAGGAAAAAAAGAAGTCAAATAACGGCAACTGTACTGAAAGGGTTCTGCAAGCAGACTAATTAAAACCACTATATAAACTAGTCCTATAACGAGAATATTTTCTACACTTTTCTCTTATAATTTACAAAAGGAAAATAACAAAATATTGTTTGATTCCCCTACGTTAAGGAAAAAAACACACACATCAGTTTAAAGATCATTGCTTGCAAATAATTGCTATATTTGCTATATTTATATACCTTATGGCTGGATAATAACATTTAATCAAATCCGCTTCTCTCAGCACTAACTGTCGGATTCCTATAATTTTCAAATACAAACTCCAGGCACACCCCTGTGTGACGTAAGGTTTTCTCAGGTCATAAAATCTACCCCATACTTCTGTTTAGGTCCCAAATAAAGTAAAAAAAAAGTTACAGGAATCTATTGCAAATTGTCTTGATAATTTAGGATATAAAAAAAAAAATCAGGAGACCTAACTACCTGTTGCAGGGGGAAAAAACAGACCACATTAGAACTTAGTAGGCTGCAATCTTTATTGTTAGTGAATAGGACTGTTATATTTTCAAATTCACTTTATAACATGTCGCCACCTGAAATCTCCAAGTTACAAGTAGATAGGTTAGAAACCTGCGTGGTTTTGTTTTTAGAATCAGAATTCAGCAGAAATGTTAACAAAAATCTGCCATTAATATCATTAACAATTTGGCCACTTCTATTTATCATATAATAATATCACACTAGACCTTATTTGGTCAGTGAAGAGTAATATTGTCACAGTAAGGTGAAGACTATATAGGTGATAAAAAGACTACTGAATATGTCCAATTATTGTGGAATGCCATTAACATTTTGTGCCTGTGAAGTGTATTTTAATAATTTGTCGGTTTACCATATTGCACAGAAGTCACAAAAATGTAATCAGCAACTGCACAGAAACTTTGCAAAGTCCAATATAATGCAGGTCATGGATTCCAATGGGATTTACTGCCAGAAAACCAATATATACCCTTATATGAATACTTTGCCTGTTTACCTAATGGTCAGTGCATTGTTCTTTAGTGTCACTGCAGTTTACAGGTCTGAAATATTTGGTAACGTGGATTACATTAAACTCCACCCAAAACTAAAACAAACAATAGTTTGGGGTGTTATTAGGTGATGTCCAGGGTGTTAAAGAGGGAGGGGCTCTAATATATTACTCATGCTTATGAGAAGTTCATGGAGCAGGGGCTTTGACAACTAAACAAGTTCCCACCAGAGCAGGAAAGATGATCCCTCATTAGTGGACCCATCGGATATATGGTGTAGCAGTGTTGGAACTAGTGAGCTGTGGCCCCCTCTGAAGGGAGGTGGGTACCGGGGCCTGACCCTCTGCATCTGCCATGCAGCGGGCCCCATTATTTCCATGGGCCCCCGGTGGCTGCACCAATTGTAGTTTCGTCACTGATGTGTAGGCAAATAAAACTTAACATACCTAAAAAACTAATTTTTTGGTAGAGTTACCCTTTAAATAGAACTCACTAGGGGACATTTAGACATAGTTTGCAAAACAAATATTTTGCAATGATGGGGCTTAGTAATACCCGCTTGTGTATGGGATGCAGCTTGTCAGCAGAAATAATGGCACAAATAAGCCATTTGTCACACGCTAGGGGCTAGATTTACTAAACTGCGGGTTTGAAAACGTGAAGATGTTGCCTATAGCAACCAATCTGATTCTAGCTGTCATTTGTTTAGTACTTTCTACAAAATGACAGCTAGAATCTGATTGGTTGCTATAGGCAACATCTCCACTTTTTCAAACCCGCAGTTTAGTAAATATACCCCTAGGTCTTAATAAGTGTGTACGGTGCTATTCAGAGGATTCGCTGCAGTTTTTATAAATAGATGGCAGTAGAAGCAACGGAAAATCAAATTTTAGTGGCCATAATAATTAAAAAACATGTACGTATGATGTATTCGTCTGACAGCCGAGGGGTTAAGAGATTTTCGAGTGTACTGTTTAACATGGCAAACGCTGCAGGGGACACCTCCTAAGAGCAACAGATGGATAGTTTACCAGTCAACGCCGACTAGTGTGAGACCCAAGGCTACCAAGTGCCATTGGACAGCTGGCAGTAGCCGGGGGCAGTATTTGTAGGCCCGTGTTTCCACGGTAACAGCCCCCTGCGTTACGTGTGGTGTTTGATCAGCTGCGATGACAGAGAATGTAAGATGGACAGGTAGCGGGTAACAGAAAGATTGCAGAACCCGAAAATATCACTGGCAGACGTTCTGGTTTAGAGACGGTTAAATAATCTTATTAATTACGGTGAAAGTCAAATACTTTCACGTTTGAATGAAAAAAACAGCTAAAATTGGTACTTTTTAGTCACACTTTGTTCTGTGAGTACCGGTGGTTTCCGTCTGGAGTTTGGGATTTAGTCTTTGGCTGCGAGATCGCTCGTTCCTCACATTTTTTAGCGGCTCCAAACTCCAATGTCTAAAAATACATTTCAAGGTCTCCCAGACTTTGGTTTAACTCAATCATCGCCAGCCTCACCGGCGTGGGTCTCCTTGGCAACACATGATTGTCACATTTTCACAATATTTCACCTCTATAAATAGTTCCGAAAACGATCAGAAATGAACCATCTCCTCCATCTGTGCAGACCTCTCCCAGATATTATTTTATTGGTGGTTGGTGGTATTTCCCTGATTTTAGGGAACAAGGGGGTTGCAAATATTTGTAATCTTTCTGGTCAAAAGAACATCTTGATGAATTGATTCTCAGATGTAGATATATTTAATTAAAATAATAGCTATGTCATGAAACCTTATCAAAATGAGTGGCTACAAATTGTGTTTCTGGCAGACAACTTTCATTTACTGACTTATACACACCTTCGTGCAACTTTTACTAAATAAAGAGTTTTTTCCTTACGGCTTTCTTCTGTGTTTTTTCACCCATGTATTTATAATAGGGATGTGCACCGGCCACTTTTGGTGTCTCGTGTTTTGTGTTTTGGATTCGGATTTGCTTGAGGTTTTGGGTTCGGATTTGTTTTGAAAAAAAACATAAAAAGTGCTTAAAAACCAGTTTTGTGGTTTTTTTTTTTTCACTCCTACGCTATTATTAACCTCAATAACATTCAATAACAATCATTTCCACTAATTTCCAATCTATTCTGAACACCTCACAATATTGTTTTTAGACCAAAAGGTTGCACCGAGGTAGCTTGAGCACATAATGCCAAAAAAAGAGGTACAAGATGGAATTGTTCTGGGCCCTCCCTCCCAAGATTCAACGCGAGACTTGGACGACAGAGCCTCGTTTTCATTTTTTTGCCCGCCGGAAATATCCGAACAGTGCTCGGATCCCGTTCGGATCGGCACTGTTCGGGTGGGCTCGGATTAGCGTAATCCGAGCCCGCTCATCACTAATATATATTACCAGGAATTGTGTTTATTCGTGTTGGCCTGGGGTATTACACAAAGCTGGACTATAGATACAACTGAATCCAATGCAGACAGCACAGCAGATCTTTGTCATATCCCAGGGTGGCAGAAATAAACAACTCTGATGATATATGTATGACTGAAAAGCACAGAAGGAAGCCACACATAGATTATACACTGAATTTAGTGAATGATGGAGGGAGGACATATACCAGCCAATAAATTAAAGTCATCTCAAGATAGTGTCTTTCAGAAATGCAAGAGTTTCAGAAAGGAAGAAAGGGGGACTGTCCCGGGAAAACATATGGGAGTTTTAGGTTAGCATAAAACCTGGTTTGCCCACCCTTATAAAAATACCACCTTTGCAGATGTTCAGCTTGCTGTAAATATTTCTAAGGGGAAGATATACAAAAGCCTCTAAAACAGAAAAGTGGGGGCGTTTCCCATAGCAACCAATTAGATTCTAGCTAATTTTCTAGAATGCAGTAAATAAATGCTACCTAGCATCTGATTGGTTGCAATGAGCAACGCCTCCACCTTTAGTACATCTGCCCCTTAAATCCCATGCACCAGCAAGTAGTGGTAATGACTGTGGTATAGCAGTCACAGACATACCTCGGATTTTTTCGGGTAGCTCCTGGCGCTGCAGTTTAGGTTCCAGCAATGCAGGGGTCGGTGAACTCCAGGGTGCTTCAAACAAACAGATTTTAGGGTGAGATTTGTAGGAACACGGTGGCTTTAGAGGACAGGCAATTGCATCGCTCCTTCTAGCTAGGGCTAAGAGTTATAGCAGAGAGGCTACTGCCTGGTATGAGAGCGACTGCGGAAGATGTAAAGAGAACACACATCCGATACGGACTATTGTACGTAAAACTTACACTATGTCCTGTTCCTTAGTAGTAGGCCATCGTGGCAGGATGGATAAATCAGAGTACCGACAAAGAGGCAGATGAGAGTCATTTGGAAAGTCAAGGTCCAATTTCTGTGTCCTTATAATATTCCATTACAGACTTATTATCACCTACAAGTCTATTGCACCTCTAGTATTACTGATTTTATACCAGAGAGAGTTGGACTTCTCCCATTTGTTGATAAAACCAGGGGTGAACTAAATAATCCCTGTTAAGAAACGCCTTTGAATTTAACTTCCATCATGTGCAGAGAGCAGCTGATTGGACGGCTGCACCAGCCGTCCAATCATTGCTATCGACACATAAGGCATCAGCAGGAGACACACGAAGCGGCAAAACAAATGTAAAACTCGCCAGTCGCCATCTACAATTCCCTCGCCAAGGCTGCCATCTGAGAAGTCCCACTTTTCGGGGGAGGAAGCAACCAATCACATTATTTAATTTTAGCTGCTTTTATGTCAGATATTGGAGACTTAGGACTATATTGTACTCTAATTTATTCACCTTCTGCCACCTTTTTCATGACCAGTCAGGGAAAATGGCTTGTGAATACGTAAAAGTGTACTTGCCACTGAAATGAAGATTAAGGGGGCAGCCATTTTGTTTGACAGCAGACCTCAGAGTTACCGCTACTGAAAGGTACACTAAACCTAAAATGCAATTTGATCCACTATAGAACAGCACAAAGATATATGTAAAAGTCCCCATACATGGGCAAAACCTACAGATATTTCATGTTGCTTATATGTGTGTTATACAGTCTGTTGGTCTCTGTTATCAGCAAAAATTTAAGAACCGGAGTATCCAACTGCTGCATGGATAAGGCATACGTGCCAGATTTTAAGGTTTTAGTACCTCCCCAGGCAAGTGCAGGAGGGGGCGTGGTGACGCAGTCGAGAGTCGAGTCACTGTGGCCCCGCCCCCCTGCTGCGCAATGCGTATGGTAGGGGCGGGGCCTGAAACTCTGGAGTCTCACGGACATTCCGGGAGAGTAAGTATGGGATAAATAGATATTAAATGTTCCCCAAGATTGCAGCTTTAACTCAAATACTTTCACTTGGGATAAACCCCGGAAACTTCTTTAACACATATCTGTGACTGTTACTAAAAGCTCTTTTATATAAAGAAATTGTATATATTGTTTAGTGTCCCTTTAAGCGATGTATGGAGATATAGTTATTTGATAGGATTTATTTTAATTGATTTAACAAATAAAGACAGAACGTTAAAAAAAGTCACTGCAGGATGAGAGTCAGAGGTCAAACAACATGGCTGCTCCCTGCGGTTTTGTCTCAGTTGTAAAACATATAAACATGACCAATATACCAGCTTATGGTCTGTGTGTCATTGGTATTAACGAGAAGCCCCGATGGCTCCCAGGTCTGGCCTCAGACCGCTAATAAGCTCTCATACCAATATGCTCTGCAGTTACTAATGATCTGCAAGCACCAGCCTATATAAGGCAGTATAGCAGCGAGCCATGGTGCGGTTAGGCCCAGCAGGGTAGGGGAGGACCTACCTTCTTCTGTGTGGTCGTGTATTGTTCGTGAGGAAGGGGAACCCACCTGCAAGGGGGCCGGAATAGAGGAGCGGGTGTGCTCTGGCAACAAAGCTGACACAGGAAAATCTGATAAGTTCAGCGGCTCATAATAAATTTAGGTCTCCCTTAAGAATTCACAGACCAGGCCTGGCCAATCTGTGGCTCTCCAGGTGTTGTGAAACTACAAGCCCCAGCATGCCCTGCCAGCTATCGCAGACTGTTTATTGGCAAAGCATGCTGGGGCTCAAAGTTTCACAACACCTGGAGAGATGCAGGATGGCCAGGCCTGTTTATGAGCATTGTGAAAGGAGATATCCTACAATGCGCCCCCTACTGTCCAGAAAGATGAACTGAATAAGACAACTCAGTTTCTTCTCAGTAGAACAGAGTTACATCTTTCATCCTGATCTCTCACTTGTACTATTACTTTTTTAAAGCTTTTATTGACCTAAGTACTTATGTCTTGATATTCAACTACACTTTAAAAAAAAGTAACAATGCTGTCGACACTGAAAATCTAATACTTTATAGAGTTCTCTATATCATTGTGTTCCATCATCTAATAAATTAAATACTAATGATCATTCTTGTTATTGTGCAGAATGTCTTTTTTTTTTTTTTGAACAGTTGTATTTTAATAAAATTATACTTAAATTACATCCGCCACCTACACACACTGGAGACATATTTTTTGGGAGGTACCCAAAACTCAGAAGGATGCAGCCTATCAATTCTCTAAGAACCAGTGACACTGAAGCATGATGGGAAGTCACCGTTTCCCAGTGATTTGATAGGCTGGACTCTCAAGAATATTGGTTCAGGCCACAAAATGGCCGCCTTCACTGTTTGTGGGTGAATGGAGTACTTGTCGCAATAGTAAATGAATCAGTACTGTTAAAGATGGAATAATACACTCTCTACTGTACATTATAAGGATATTAGGAGTCACCAAGGAGTTCTGTGGCCGTACTAAGGTATCAGGTTGGAGTCACAGAAATGTGAGGTGACTTCTAATAACTGTATTAATTTCCACAAGTAGGGGGTGCAATATTCTTATAATGTGCACATTTTTCTAATATACGAATTATAAGCAATGACTCTATACAGATATTATTTACATGGGGAACATATATATATATATACATATACACACACACAAACATATACATATAAATATATATGGTATTACTGTTGATATACATTTCCAACTGTATCATTATGTACATTCAATTTCACTGCTTAGTATGAATTATTGGTTTTCAAGTACTTGATACAATTCAGCATAGTTCTACAAGGCGTTACTGAACTGTAGGAAACTTGTTGTCAGAATTTTACCACCAGAATAAGACATCTATTCTACAGAAGACTCCACACAATCTATTCCTCGGAATACCTGCTTTCTGTTCCGTCTCTGGAATACCAGTGAGCTCTGAAGTCTGGAGAACTGGATCCACTGATCATCAGAAAGTACAAAAACAAACTATCAGGTCCAATCACTGGGGACAGCCTGGGCACTACGGTGAAGCATCTAGTTCACAGTCTAGAGGGAGAATGCAGCCTCCACTAAATACTATTTATTATAGGATTTTCCCGTCACTACTGCCTGATCTTCTGCACTTACCTTTAGCAATATATTGATGAACACTAGGACAATTTAGATGCTACATAGCGAACGTGGACTCTGTATTAAAAACAGGGAATGTTCTATATATTTTACAATGTGAATCCATCGGACATTATTTGATTGATCTAGTGCAAGTTTTACCATGAAAGTGAATGTCTGATCGTTGTAGGTCACAGCACAGTTTCTTAGTGAATGACCCTCTATAGGCTTACAAAAACTGGACGAGATTCTGATTGCGTTTCACAGACTTTATACAATGACTTTTCTTCCTGGCATGGAGAGAAAAGCTTTGAATTTGTGACTCAACCTTGTTCCTGCATCTTTCACCTTTTGATGAATTACTCTGTAATTGACTTGTGCACAGACAGGGCTGGCTAGAAACCTGCAGAGAAAGAGCCAACCTAACTGAGGAATAGCCTGGCCAAGCTTTAGTGCTTTACTGCATGGGGGAGGCTGTCAAATAATTACTCAATTCACAACCAGGGTTTTTTTTTTTCTGAAACCTTGTCCAGTATTTTTACTACTGAGCTTTTTAGGCTCTCTTATTATTTTGTGATAGTAGCCCATTTTCATTATTCCCGTATACTAAGGTTAAATAGGAGCTGCCACTTTCAGTTTGTTTTCTTATAACAGTGAAATATTATTCTTTTTTCAATATTCTATCTATAAATTGGGAAGAGACCTATTGCCAGCAAAAATGGGTGTTAATAAGTTTATTAATGTGTGTAAAAAAGCTATATATATTTATATGTAGATATATAGCTATACTGATATATATATGCACATCCTTACCTGCTTCATAGGCAAAC
>JAVHZZ010000601.1:0-22289 GCA_036250195.1 Mixophyes australis | reverse complement strand
TTCACCCAGCTACTCCCATGAGAAGATACAAAACTTACACCTCTGCCACTTTAAGTTATAAATTCATGCATTACCTCCCCCCCCCCCTCCAAAACAGGTACATTAGTAGAGTAGCCAAAAGAGACCTTTTCACACAAGAGGCCTGATTCATCTTCAGACGCAAGTCCATTTGCGTGCTGTATCTTGCGTGAAATATCTCTATGCAGTCCTCAGAACGGGATTAACACCAACTAATGCAATTGCATGCAATTCAAGTCTGAACGCAAATGACATCTATGACTACCTACGACATGAAGGACAGATTTGGGGAAGGAAGGGTTGGATGAATGAAGGCAATATACAGTAGAGGTGTGCTGAGGGCATTTTGATGCAGGTTGGTTTCTTGAAAGTACAGTTACTTTTTCACCAGCTACAGGTCAAATAAGTGCTGACTGATAGTGACGATTGACACGGCATCGTCTTCTTTTAAAAGCTACACGTATGCTTGACACTAGATAGCACAGAACAACTGTATGCAACTCAGAGAGACCATAAAAATGCAATGAATATACAGTATACATTAAGAACATGTTAAGAACATCTTGATCTATGCTGTATGAATTTAATGCTAAAAAAATTATATATTTTTTTTTCATTTTTAACAAACCATATTTTTTTTTAAGATTATACTGTTCAGAATTGCTCACTTATTTTAGAGCATTATTTTTTTGTGCATTCTGATGTGACCTTATATTGCTCATATGCAGGGACGTATACTGCACTCTGTATTGTCTGTCTACATACAGCAAGTACTGTGTAGGCAGAACGTACTTACACCCACATTCAAATGGAAACTTATCTCGAAATGCGATTGGATTTGTATACTATCTGAACTATGCTTAAATTCCGAGACCTTTTCTACACGCAAGTTGTGTGCAGATTGAGTCCGAAGATGAAGCAGGCCCAGAATGGTCTGAAATGTTGAAGATTTTATTAATTTGATGTTTTAAAGTGACACTAGTTCTTTTTATCAGAACCATATCCTCGAAATATCAAATCAATAATAGGTTTTGGTGGCTCTGACATTGCAGATGTGTGAATTCTTCCGTATCTATGTGATATATTGCCTGTAGTAATATGTGATATCCAGTTTGGTTTGTTTCCTCAAAATATTATTACAAAAACACTTTTGTGTTGCTCAAAATATAACTTATATTACAGAGATACGAGTCAATTGCTGATTGGTTGCTACAGTTTTACTGTAAATTTACACTTTTGAACAAATTTAGTATATAACGCTCTATATATATAAATGTGATATTTTTTAACAAAAATAATTTAGCTTGTTTAATGGCTCATTGGACTGTATGAATTTATGCTACATATTTAGTTTCAGAGACAAATATTTCATGCAGTCCTGCTAAGCAGTTGAGTTGGGTAACAATATAATAATAATAATATATAGCATAGTAGCAGTAATTCTATTGCAATATTGTTTTAGTAAATCTGTTAAATAATCTGTTTAAAACTTAATTTACATTTCTATCCTCACTAATTCTAATTACAGTATGTAATCAATTAATAAATAGAATATTTATAGTTTATTGTAACTATATGCACATAATTATTTAGTTATGCTATAATTTTAGTAATGTGATATATTATACAGTGATTTAAACTTACCCAAGTGTGCCAGTTACTGTGTTAAGAAGGCCCAGTATAATGTTTTCATCCAGAAGTCCTCCTACCAAATCACCACCAACTCCTCCCAACAATCCATCATCACCAAGAAGTCCTCCCAACAATCCACCATCACTACCAAGTACTCCTCCCAACAATCCATTTTCACCATGAAGTCCTCCCAATAATCCACCATCACCACTAAGTCCTCCCAACAATCCATCATCACCACCAAGAACTCCTCCCAACAATCCATCATCACCACCAAGAACTCCTCCCAACAATCCATCATCACCACCAATAAGTCCTCCCATCAATCCACCATCACCACCAAGAAGTCCTCCCAACAATCCACCCTCACCACCAAGAACCCCTCCCAACAATCCATTATCACTAAGAAGTCCTCTCAACAATCCATCATCACCAAGGATACCACTCAACCTGTCACTCCCATTCACATATGAAAACCAGTATTCACTTATTTGCTTTTTAACATTGTCAAAATCATATGTTTCCCAACTATTTGATCCTCCTCCAGCAATAGCACTATTGTTAACTCCTTTTCCTCCATCAATCACACTCCTGTTGAATTGATTTTTTATTGGGTCCATAGTTTTAGAAGTATTTGTTGCCCTGGATATGGCAGGCATCATTGTCCCATCTTGTATGTTCTCTGACGTGCTCCAGCTTTTGCTCAAAGCAGAATCCATTCCCACTCCAGACGCTTGGCTTGGGAATTCACCTAATTAATAGTAAAAAAAATATTTGAAAAAGAAAAACAATTAGAATATGGCATTATATTGAATAACAGGTTTTGAAAAGTTGGGGCCTAAGTTCTAAATTTACATGATCTTGGATCAATTCAAATAACTGTAAAAACTAAATTTATGCAGGTACAGGTGCATTGACAAAACCTTTAAAAAAAAATTGTGATTAAGAGTATTTTACCTTCACTGAATCTCATTCATAAAATTCATGGATACACAGCAAAAAACAAAGCCTTGGTTTTATGCCAATGTTTCTAGATGGTCCACCCAGGGCATTCCTATGTGTATGCTTACTATCCACAGTCAGGAGATGCCTCTGCAAACTAGTAATGCTCTGAGGTTTGTGGAGAGGTGGAAATGAGAAGCACACTGTGCATGATTATAAGCATTACAGCTCCAAACTGTCCAAACTTTTAACACTTTATAACCAACCCGTTCATTAACACTTTACTTTGCACTGTGGCTCTCAAGCAACATGGATTTTGCATTATTTTTATGCAATAATATTTAAACTTTTATCCTTTTCTTTTCAGAGGTGCTCTCAAGCAACATCTAAATGTGTGTTTACAGTAGTCAGTTGTTTCAGACATTCCAATATTGATCACTAGATGGTGTATGAATACAGTGCTGCAAAAATTGTTTTAATTGAAATTTACATTTTTCTGCTAAAATACTGCTTGGCTTAACCTAATTCATTGTTAAATTAAGTATGAGAGTGAATGGAAAATTGGTATTGTCTTTATTACTTTCGGCACTTTTGTTTGTGTATAGGTTTGCTTTATATTGGATAGAGATCCTAGAAATTAACTTTTCTAGCAAAATGCAACTGGTAGGTGCAAATTTAATTTTATTAAATGTATTGTATAGTACTAGACACGCTGTCTGGCAGCTCAGAGCCAATGCAAAAATCAAGTCATTTTGCTGATTGGAAATAGCTGTAATCTCCTCCGCACAGCAAGAAGTGCCCCTAACAGAGTTCACTTTCCACCCCTTTATCTCATTTCACTAATCATACTCCTTAAAATTAAATCTCATTTCTCCTGCTCTGCAAAATTAGTTACAGCGGTTCAATTAAGTACAAGGGGTGGTTAAGATTTGACAAATAGTGAGTGTGTCGCACATTGCATCCAGGGCCGCTGCTGGGAGCTCTTGTACCACCTTGCCCGTAGATGGTCCATACACCTTGAAGCTTCTTTAGCACTCTATGGTGCATGCACAGAAAGTGGCCTCCCTGCTATCAGCTCTGTTATTTACAGAGCAGGGACTTGGAATTAAAAGTGATACAAAGTCTGCATCAAAAAAATATTTTTTGGGCACAGGTGGGCAGGTTGGACGCCCCAGTAAGTACAGCACCTTCCTACTGTGTTTACCAGACTTAACACATTCCTACAGCCCTTATTGTACCTCAAAGGTTGTATTTTTGATTTGGACCTCAAATTGTATTTCTGCCTTGAATTCATAATTAAATTGTTTTGGAATGTGAGTGCAGTGCCATTAAAATGTTCCCTTACCTCCATCCCAGGTTGTGGCTTCAGGAGGTAAAATGGTCCCTGCTGGTCTTGAGAATACAACATTATGAGACAGAATTGACAAGCTGCAAAAGAGCAGCATTTTCCAGAAAAACTGCATCCTTTGGTTCTGTAATTATTAAAAATGAAACAAAAAAGATAATTATGACCTCTTTTATACTAACAAAAAGGTTACAATTTATTAAATTAACAGGAATCGCTAAATGTATTCCAACAATTGTTGAGTTGCAAAATGAGATCTCTTATTTCATAATTTTTTTTTTTAACTTAACCATTTTGATTTGATTTGAGATTTGTCTGCAATTTAAACAAATAAACACTAACAACTCAACTACAAGCATTGTTTCATATAGTGGTTTATTTGACACTACAATATTCCTACCATAGGCAAACTGAGGGGAGGGGGGTTTCCTAGTGCCTGGAACCCCCCTCCAAGCCTGGGGCACTGTATAATTGAGGTGGCTGGATCCTGCCCCCACTTCACACAGTTCTGCTTGAAAAGGGAGAGCTGCGTGCATCTAACAGTAGCGCACACAGCATTGCCCATCAGTATATAAAAAAGCAGTCCGCTTTTAAATTATTTATCTAAACTGGTTGTTGAAATAAGATCTGTCAAGCTGGGGGAAAGGTTAGAAGTTCAGCAATACACCTCCTGCATTCAGGCTCTAAATATGTATTCAGAAGCTAGTTTGACAATAAAGTCATTGTTTTTTCCTGAAGATTTTCTTTATTCACTTGTTGTTTGTGCATTTATTTATGCATATTTACTGTCACAAGTAACATATTTAACAGAATGATAACAATTATTCACTCACATTACAGTAATCCCAATTATTTTTCTTATTTTGTCTAAAAAAAAACCTTAAAATCTGTTATTAGTTTTGTTTTAAATTTTGGTAAATTATTTTTTTTTTTTGTGCCCAAAATTACATTTGTATTTCATTCTGGACTATTGTTATATTATTTGAAATATAATTTTTAGTAACTACTTGTATTGTGTTTTGCTCATATTAAATCATCTTTGCACCAGATTTAAAAAAGTAGTGCCAAATGGCTCTTTTCATTCTGATTGGCCAGGAAATGAATGACAGATAGAGAGTGTATTTGGATAGATATTAGAAGTCCACAACCAATCAAATGCACCAAATGTAATGTTCTTCAAACCTCTATTGGTTAATCGCAGTGAACCCCCCCCCCCCCCCACAGGATGCATTGCAATTTGGGCATAATCTACGGCTCAAACATGCACCCACAAAAATAGTGTATGTCGTGTTGCACGCATGATATTTCCAACTCTGCATCTGTAGCATATGCATCTAGATTATGGTAGGCATGCTTACACCCACATACACAGAACCAGGCCAAGAACAAAGATCTTCAAAGCCTTTTTTTCCTATAATAATTATTTTATGAATTTCCAACCACAAAATATACTAATAACAATGACCCAAAGAAACAAATTCACCTTTATTCACACATTGACCCAAACACAGCCCATTGACCTCACTAACATCCCCTCCACCACCAATATTCTCTGTTATACAACTGCAGTACTGTAGTGGTCTGAAAGCCTATCCTAGGGGATCATATTTTAGCAATTTATTTGAAAGTGTCCTAGTAGCACATGTTAATGTATACAACGGTAGAACTTATACTGATACTTGTAATCACGTGTTTATCCAAGGGGACTATCTATCTATCTATCTATCTATCTATCTATCTATCTAGATATAATGAACTCTTGGGTGATGTTATCCTTCCACTGCTTCCCAGTAGGGGATTAGTATAAGGAAAGATCATACTAAATTGAGAATGTCACCTCAGAATTGAGGAGTTTATGACATCTTTCTAAAGGATCTGCCCTCATCTTATGCAATAAGTGCAGAATGAGCCAAACTTCACAGGCATTTACAGTACACACCTGACCACAGGTGCATCATATATGTACTTACCCTTACTGTCATTTATGTTAATAAGTTTTATATGTAATTTTTTAGATATTGAAAATAAAAAGATTTACCATCATTGTTGCATTTTTATTCTTTTTTAATTCCCAGCTAATAAATGGAAAAACATACAAAATATAAGTGTTAACTCACCTTACACAGTTTTGATTTGGATATTTGTGTCAAAATTCCTGGAAACTTTGTTTCACCTCCTCTCTCCATGAGGATATAGCAATCCTGATGTTCTTTTTATACCATTAGGTTGTCAAGGTATCCAAGTAAGTGTTGCCAATTGATGGCAGAATAGATTATCTAAAAGACACAGAAGTGTTCTTTGTGAGTTGTCCAAAGTAAATATTTAACAAGGTAAACTTCAAATAATGAAGAGACAAGGCTTCAGGTAATCCTGATTCAAATATCTACTCTGCCAATTAAATGAATACTTTAAATGAGTATATTTGTTGCAGGTTTTTTTCATTATTATTATGGTTCAACTCTCATTAAAAAATGAAACATTAACTTAGTGATCTAAATATACCATGACTGTTTTTTCAGTAAAATAGAAATAATTTTTGAGATTCAACAACCTTGTAACAGGAAATAGCTTAAAACGGTATTGTAGGAGAAACAATGGTTGCCTCGATTTTTTTTTGTACTTGCATTAAAATTAATTCAGTATAATACACAAACATTCCAAAATTGTAAAACAATGAAAAATAACATGAACTGATTTTAGTTGTTACTCCATAACAGAGGGGAGAACTTTTTGCCATTGCTCTCCATACAATGCTTATTCTAACTCAGTACTTCTGTTTAATGTTGTGATGAAATTGTCAAAGATAGTTATGGGATATATTTACCAAGACACCTCTGATAACAAGGTTTTCTATCGCTGCGTATCATAGTGATAAAAAATAGTTTTTCAGAAAATGTAACAAAAAAATGTCGTCGGGACTTCTAAACTGCTTTGTCAGGCCAGAGCAGGGAGCTTCCGCGCATGTGTGAGCCAGCATGGCGACTCGCACATATGTACTGGAACTTGAAGCTCCAGCTTAGGCTTTCAGTCCCAGAGTTCATTAAAAAAAAATAAGTTTTGTAAAAAAAAAATAATCTAAGTCTAAAAGAAGTGTAGGAGTGGGAGTGTGCAGCAGCTTGGTAGGGTATTACGAGTGGCAAGCAACCCCAGTTGCGTCCCACTCGTAATACCCTACCGAGCTGCAAACAGTTCCTGCAGCTAGCTAACGCTTGCGCCACCTAATTCCTGACGCACAGTTTTAGTCCTGTTTTGACGTGTGTTGCGTCTGCGCCTCACTGCGACTAGGATGTATTTACATGGTCACGCCTTCACAATTCCGCGTTCCTCCCATTCTCTCGTAGTGAGTCGCAAGCTGTTGCAAGTGTTAATTGCGCCCAAGATGCAGGCGGATTTGGTGCTTCCTGAACACGCATGGTAGTGTTTTTTGGTTAGATGCGCCTAAAACGGACTTTGCGTCTGACTTTAAATGAGGTCCAATGTGTTTAGATTTAATATTGAATAAGGTTGACCCTGAGTGAAACATAGTACAAGTTAATACCCAGTATGTGTGGATTTAATATACAGAGGCATATTTATCAAAAAGATAAAAGTTTTCACAAGATATAGGGCTATATCTGGTGGTGCCTAAATCGTGTGATAATTGCATGTCATAGAGAAGCTTGTTTTTCATGAACAGTTGACAGTACAAGTACCGCCTCTGTCCTCTGATTGCTAATGCCATCTCAGGATGACATTAGCTGGGGTGAAAAGAATGCTTTGTTTTTTAAATAAGGCCTTTTTCTACTTTATTAGCACATTTTATCTATTGCACTTGCCCTTAACACTTTATTTTTGAGTATCTAGCAAATATACTATTCCATTCACTTACATTTTCCATACCGCCACTTCTAAATTCCCACTATGACCCCTGGCCATAAGCATAAAGGAAGGACTGGCCACACAGTATCTTTTTTCTTTAACTAAACTGATGATTGTTGAACTGTCCCAATATGTTTTAAAATAGCCAGTAAGTAGCAGACTCTTATCTCTTACTAATTAAATATATTGTAATACTGGTTACGTTCTGACGATATTCTATGAGTTTGGAAATTTTGTTTTTTACCCTAAGATCCTAGTCATCTGGTTTTCTATAGTGTGGTTGGGTGACAATGTAATATGTATTATATTATTATTATTATTATTATTATTATTATTATTACTATTATTATTATTATTAGTAGTATTATCTTTCATGTATGTCTTCAACCAATGCCGTACAAATATATACTGAGTAACACCATGCTCATGATATGTGTCCAATGCCGACAGCCTAAAGTCCTTTATCTAACATATACAACCCTATACTTGCAATATGCAACCCCATATCCAGCACAACTGTTCCATGCCCAAGTGTCCATAAACATGTTGCCCAATAAGGGCTCTTTATTATAAATGATGCATGTTTATATTTTTTTTATTTTTACTAAATATTAAAGTGATAATTTTCAGAGCCGCAAGCAAACATCTGCGTTAAAATGAGAATGCCGATGGTAATAATGTGCCTCTAATACCAATAGTGTATGGCCCTTGTTGTTCTAAAGTATCTACCCCTATGTTCTTTTAAGCCAGGTTTGGAAAGACAAATCAGATTCTACAGATTGTTCTGGTAAATCGGAGCTAGATATAATTCTACAATACCTTTTCTGATACATATTTTTACCATACCCAAAGGGCTACAGCATAAACATGTTTTTCAATCAGACACCATTTCTTCAGCATTTCTTGCCACAGTGACTTTATTATATAACACTAGTTTGTTCTGGGTCAATATAATATTTGCACACCATGCACTTACTTTGAACAATGTCTAGTTAAAGTTCCTTTTGTTATACTTGAAAATACTTTCTCTGAAGAACATGTAAATTAAACAGTGACAAGGACTGTCTGCTTAACCCGGTATCATTGATGTTGGGTCAGAATGACCTAGGGCCCTTTAAATTACGTGTATCTTTTTACTTAGTTATGCCACGTTGCCAAACCTCTTAGTAGCTGGAGGTAAGACGCCTGCCTACTCTTTTCCCACTACCACTCATTCAGCTGGCATCAGTGCAGAGAACTAGATGGCCACAAACTCAAAAAAGGTTATTATGACCCAACCTCAATGTTGGTGTAACAATTTTGTGCCATTAAATACATTTTACATCTTGTTTTACATATGATGTGAGCCGCAAATTCCAGAAAATGGGCACTGAATAATTTTTATGCCATGCTAAATATGGCTGGAATCAATGTGATCACAATATATCAGTGTAATAATAATAGTGTGTCACAAAAGCAATGTAAATTCATCAAAACCTTGGGTCTTGCTGTCCTAAATGAACACTTGAGCCTCCACAAAGATGTGTTTCGTTTACCAAGAGATATGCGTAAAAGAATGAGAGATTTCAATGGAGAATATTCAGAGGAGCCACCAGCAAAAGTACCAGGAGTTTGAAAAAGATGTCAAGTATGTCCCGCTAAAACACATTGTAAGACCACTCATACATGTCAAGCGAGTTACAAATATATCTGCCCGGAACACCTGATTTCATATTGCAGCGATTGTAGTGATAAGCTGGGTGAAACTGATTAGTTATAAGACTGATTTTGTTTCTGTGCTTTTTTAATTTTCAAAGATCTCATACTTAAGTCAGCGAAAAGTTTCATTTTAGATTAAAAGTTTATTTCTTGTTAAGATATTAACAATAACACAGAAGTTGTCAATTTTGTTGATTTTTTGAAGACTACGTAGAAATAAAAAAAAGTTCCTTCTCTATTCTCTATGACCTTTTTTTTAATCAAAATACCTCATTCAATAGTTTATTATTCCAAATACACTAATAATCTTCTAAAGTCATTCTTAACATTTAAAATTTAGGCAAAAAATATAACCTCAACGTCCATGTAACAACTTTCTACCACAATGACACTGGGTTAATATAACGCCTTTGTTAAATGTTGGAAACATACGTGATGATTTTATCTAATAAATTGTTGAATAACACTTAATTAGGCATTGGGCAGAAAAGAAAAAAATAGCTTGTGAAAGTCAGTTTGCTTTATATTTCATTAAAAACCAGATTGAATTCCTATACCTCCATCAAGTATATGGAATAACAAATATTCAATGTGTCAGGATCATTTCCATCCTAAATCTTTTTGTCCTTTATAGTGAATAAACATGCGTTTTCCTGATGGCCTACTTCAATGCCATGGGACTCAAGATCATTATCTAAACTCTAATTTTCACATTTTCAATAGAGCTGTTCACTGACCCCCCTGTTTTTGGTTTTGGTTTTGTTTCTGGATCTGGATTAACTTTGTTTTTTGGTTTTGGTTTTGGCAAAACCACCCTCGTGTGTTTTTGGTTTTGGATTTGGATCCCTATTTTGTTTCTAAAATCCCTATTTTTTTTGCTAAAATCACATAATTTTTTGGTTCCTACATTATTATTAACCTCAATAACATTAATTTCCAGCCATTTCCAGTTAATTTTTGTCAAGTGACAAGATCACTGCTACCGTTCCTGTTTCTGTATGAGCAATGGCACTGAGCAATGGCACTGGAGGCTGGAGAGTGACAAGGACACTGCTACCCCTGTTTCTGTGTGAGCAATGGCACTGAGCAATGACACTGGAGACTGGAGAGTGACAAGAACACTGCTACCCCTGTATGAGTGAGTAATGGCACTGGATCTCCTGGGGAGGGAGGTACTTATGGAATCCAAAACCCACAAGATCTGACAACGCAACAATGACGTTTTGCCTCAATTCAGATACAAGGATGCGCGAAAGTACCTAGCTGGCTCGCTAGCCTACTCGGATCCCCTAAGTCCGGGTGGGTTCAGTTTTCAGAAAACCGAGCCCGAATATCTCTAATTTCAGATAACCAACAAATGATAAATAAATAGTAGTGGCCATCTGTCTATGGACTTAAGTTTCTCTTATTACTTGGTTTTTCTGTTCAATATTATAATAATTGATTTAAGAATTAGACAACCTGTATAGTTGAACAAAATTCTCCTGATAAATTATTATTGAAAATTACATCTCTCATTATAACAACAATAATAAATTATATCAGGGGACTGAACTCATTGGAATGTAGTATCCATTAATGAATTTTGGATATTAGTCAACGAATACTGAATATTTAGTTGCATTATTTCAGTTTATGGAAAAGAACAGAATCGCGCTCTCCCCTACGTGATTGCAGGAGCTGCACTAACCAAATAGGGTATCCCTCCCTAATAGAAAACCAACAATATATCGTTAGGCGCTCACTTTCTGTTACTACTGAATTAAAATTAAACTTAAAATTAAAATTAAAATACTAGCGTCTTAATACATGTACAAAAACATATATATCCAAATATAGAAAAATACAATTTATTTAAAACCTAAAATAAATTTCAAACCGCAAGTTTGATCATATCAATACAACAATAGCATCTCCACTAGAATCCAGATAACATCAGAAACACATAGATGGACATGAGGAAAAAACAGTAATTAACATTAAAAACACATCATTTGAAAAAAAACAGCATAATGAAAAAAGTGCATTTGGCAAATATGTATTGAAATCCTAAAGGGAGTTTTGTAACCTCCAGCTGGATCGGGATTCAGATTAATCCTATATTGCAAACTGGATGCATAAAAAATCCACGGTGGATTCCGTGAAAATCAGATGAAATGATATACAATGTTTATACTGATCCGTGCTGTATAAGCATATTAATCCAATTAGTCCAGTGATATAACCATATGCAAAGTCAAATGCCTATCAAAGATATCATAGTCTTGATGGTGATACTTGCTTTTTCTGTACTGCTCTTTGCTTGTATTCACAGTGAATTAACTATATGTGTGAGTGCACCCCCCCCCCTACTGTTTATTGTAGTGATCTCAATTTTTGACATTGATACAAAATATGAAGGTTTGTTTTTTTTTTACCTTACTCAGTGCGGTATATAGTTTTGGTAAGCCAAATCCAATCAACTATTTAATCAACAAATTGTGAAGGATTGTTACAATCTCCTAGCATGTTCTGTTTACATCAATGCACAAATACCATTAGGCGCCCTGGTGCTGGGATTCTAGGAAAATAGCCAAGGTGAGGTAGTTAAATTAACCACTTAAGTGGCCACATGTGCCAAGCTAGCAAACTACCATATATGAATAAGTCCTATCCATGTTATAGTCTCTTGGTGATGGCTGTTCTCTGGAGATAACCACTTTGCTAAGGTAGCTATCAGAGATACACCATAGTGGCCAAACCTCTTAGTCCAGTGAGAATGGGTCGGGAGGGACAAAGCTGAAGCTGATGTGATGGAGAATGTAAATAATGTGAGGGACAAAGCCAAAGTCAATAAAGAGGCAAACTAAACAAGACTCTTTGAAGCACCAGCAGAGAAATTAATTTCCAATTTTGCTTGTGCACAGATTTGTTCTAATTGACTTGACCTTTACCCAGGTGCTGGTTGTAGTAAGTGAAAAAGAATGTGAGTTGTTATTGTTGACGGTATACCAACACATGTCACCTGTAGCTGGTATTGCGGTGGATCCTCACATATTGAAGCAGTATTGTCTGCTTTGAGAGATGTGTATGCTCTCAGTGTCAAGGTCAAAGCCCCAGCTAATTAGTTGTAATTTTTCCAAACCGACTGCTGCAGTTGACCGATCAACTGCTTTATCTGACACTCATATTTAAACCTGTTTAGGCATCATACAGCATTCTAAAACTTCACTTCAATGCATGTGCACGTGTACATATACAAGTATTGGTGAGAATTGCTCCATAATATAGAATTATTTGTCCAAATGTATATTTATAAGCATTATTTCCGACTACTGTTAAAACTATGGTCAAACAATACAGATAATGAATATTTTTAAGTGCCAACCATAGGGATCAAAATCTGATTTTTAAAAGAAAACTTTTTACGTTTTCTGAATAACATACCAGGTACCACAGATTAAATTAGCAGCCTGAACCCACAACAGGTGTCTTAAGCATTTCTTGCTTCCTCATTATTAAAGATACACTGCTCCAATTATACAGAATTCAGGAACTGCAACACAGATTAGTGAATTAAAAAAATTCCCTTGGACGTAATATTATAGTATATAATATATAATAACAATAGTATTTAAACCTAGAACTTGGAGTCCAACACAGTATTGAGGGAAACTTTTAGCTCAGTATTCTGTGTTGCAGTTCTTAAAATCTCTATAGGTGGTGCATTAGGACCTGTGGAGGTGACCTATTGAATCTGCACCAGAATAATTTTGTGAGTAAATATGACAATGAAGGGTCATGTAGAGTTGAATGTAAGTCTGCTGTGTAAATGCAAAATGTACTTTCACTTACTGCTCATGTGCAGTAGAAAGAATTAGGAGTGAGCAGACTAAGGAGTCTATGCATCAAGCTAATTTTCTCATTAAAAGATGCGGAAACAGTCGTTTCCGCATATTTTAAGTATGTTTACTATATATTACGTTTTCAGTTACTATGCATTACATCTCCAATAGAGGAGATTTCACAGAAATCTCCTCTATTCAGGCTAACACAGTGCAGCATCGCAGTCCCCATAGATTACTATGGGGACTGCGATGTTCTGCAATACATCAAGCTTTGATAAGCTTTGCATTGTATATACAGGTAACACCATCTCAGGATGTCATTTTCTGTGGGATTCTGCTGAGACTTTTCCGGGATGTTCCTGAATTTCATTGATTGCATCACCATGCCCCCTCCTGCACTTGTCATATGACCTCAAATCTCCCGGAGGAGGTTTAAAAAGTAGGCATGTGATAAAGTGGGATTCACCAACCCTGTCAGACATACCCTGATACTAAAACTAGCTTTTGTGGTGGGACAACATGTTATTCTTTCCCACATAATTGCTTAACCAGCCCAGGCTATGCACACTTATATCACTTTTTTTGAAGTGGGAACGCCATTTAAAAAAAAAATATTAATATTTATTTTAAGCAATATGAAGGTCTGTGCTGATGAGTACCATCATCAGAAGGATTCTTGAGCCAGGGGTCTAGCATCCAGAAAAGATAAACCTTGAGGTATATCTGCAGCTGCTTAAACTTCTGACTGTACTGTAATTACGTGAATGCACTCTTACTGTAGTTGTCATACACTTGTCTGTCAATTTCCTATTCTGTTCCTCCTCTCTAAGCATAAGGAGTTGTATGTGTAAATCTGTGTCATATCTGTAAATAGAAGTACGAGTATGGTTTTTTTGTGTGCACACACAGTGCGGAATGTGCATTTTTCTCACCAAAAATAAAAATGTACGTCCAGCCTCTATAAGTTTTGTGTGGTGCTGACATCTTCTGCTCATTTACATTATTGCATCAATTTACCTGATTTACACAGTTGATACGTGTCATATTTTGGTTGTTCTACATACATTGTATTTAAATTGAAATGTCCACCTTTGCACCTAAAATAAAATGTTATTATCTGGAAGGCTCTAATTCGTACTTGCCAACTTTAAAACCTGCCCTCTAGTAGATCCCGGAGGACAGGTTGTGTGATAAGTGTAGGGGTGGGGGCCGTGGTGACACATCGTCCTGCCCCCTACTCGGGAAAAAGCCCAAATTCATGGCATTTAATAGCAGGGCGGGGCTTAAAGACGTGATCGCGTCATTAAACCCTGCCTCCACAAGTGTCCTGAGGACTGCCTACTTCTTCTGGAGGACTCTCTGAAATTCGGGAGCCTCCCGGAAATTCTGGGAGAGTAGGCTATTATGCTCTAATTCAGAGCTTTCTAATATGTGGTTGGCTTAGGTATCAACTGACTTTAATTTCAGATTTTAATGAGTTGTTCATATAAAGTTTTGTCCCAGGAAAAGTCTCTACTTTTCAGTATTGACCAAGACCAAAATTGTTGTTTTTGCTTGCTAGGTGCAATTCTTATCATCTATTCTTATTATCCAGTCTTTCTAAGGTCCCCTCAGTCAGCATTGTGTGTGTCATGCTTAAATACATTTATTTACTCACCAGTAAAGTGCACCAGGAAACAATTTAAAATGGTGGCAATTATGGACTAGTGCAGCCTAGATGCACCTAAAATAAGGATCATATCCCCAGATGCTCTAAAGTCTGTTAAGTAAGGGCCTTTAAGGACACATTGCTTAATTAAGAGATTTTATAAAAAAAATAGATACGTATCTATGCTCTGTGTAAATCAACTACCTGAATTAACTTTTCTTAATTAAACTTATGAGTGTTACTTAATGCGTTAAGTAAGGCACAGCTGCTAATTAATAAGTTCTACACATGCACAAAACTTAAATAATCAGTTCTACTGCATATGTAAGTAATGGTAGTGCGCTAACAAATATCCAGAACTGATTTCCTCTCCCTTCTCCCCAAACATTATGTGATGTCCCAGTGCAGCAAAAAGCTTGTTAGCTGTTTGCTGTGACTGCCAACTAGAGATGGTCACTGACCCCCGTGTTTTGGTTTTGGATTCGGTTTTGGATCTGGATTACCGTTGTGTTTTGGTTTTGGTTTTGGTTTTGCAAAACCGCCATTGCGTGTTTTGGTTTTGGTTTTGGTTTTGTTTGGTTTTGTTTTGCTATTTTGTTGGAAAATACATGTTTTTGTGCCTAAAATAACCCAATTTAGTGCTCCAACTGTTTTAGAGATAAGTAATCTAATTGTTGAGGTAATAAATCATCCAAAAAAACTGTTTAATTCTTCGTTGGTAGGCCTTCATTTATTCTACACACAAAACAGATTGTCTTCCTCTCCATCTATGCATATTGGCAATGCAGCCATCGTCTTTGAATGTATATTACACCCTACACTTATAGTTAAATATGTAAAGAAATGGAAAAAGACAGTTTGCTTTCTGTCTCTATAGGCCCCCTCCACTTTTTTAAAAAAACAAAAAATTCAGCCATTATAGACTGTACAATATTAATTGACATGGAGAAAGCCAGTTTGGTTTCTGTCTCTCTAAGCCCCCCTCCACTTGTATAAAATACCAAAAAATCCAGCCGTTATAGACTGTACAATATTAATTGACATGGAGAAAGCCAGTTTGGTTTTTGTCTCTCTAGGCCCCCCTCCACTTGTATAAAATACTAATAAATTCAGCCGTTATATACTGTACAATATAAATTGAAATGGACAAAGGCAGTTTGGTATCTGTCTGCATCAGATCCTCTCTCCACTAGGAGTAAAATAGAAAACTATTCAGCCGTTATATAATCTAGAATATAAATAGAAATTGAGAAAGGCAATTTGGTATCTGGCTGCATCATAATCATCAACATCATCATTAGCGCCCTCGTCGCCTACACAAATCTCCCCCTCATCCTCTTCTAATTCCAAAGTGGCATCCTCAATTTGGGTATCACCGGCTACACTCGGGCTATTAAGGCACACATCAGCAGAATGCTCACGATTAGACATCCCACTGTTGGATGGACTCTCCACAGGGATTGTTGTCATTTGTGAATCAGAGCAAATATTCTCCTGTAATGCCTCACTGTTATCTTGCAGCTCGGCTTTGACGCGTAACAGTAGTTGTGCACCAATTGTAGGCTGGGTAACTTTTTGGGATCTGCCACTAATAGCCAAAGGTGAAGGCCTCATTCTCTCTTTGCCACTGCGTGTGTAGAATGGCATGCTTGCAATTTTTTTTTTATCGTCACTTAACTTTTGCTCAGTTACACTTCTTTTTCGCTTCAATACAGTAAATTTTTTTTTGGTTTTTGTTTTTTGCACTAATTTGAAAACACTCTGTTGTTTGACATCGCCTTGGCCAGATGACGTACTGGGAACACTAACATCAGGACTGGTGACAGAACCTGGTTGCTCATTTAGATCATATGTGGACTGCTTTGAATCCATTCTGAGCGCAAACCACTGGGGAGTGCTAAAAATTATTTAGTAGATTCTGCTGACAGTTATGACTTTTGACAGCCAGAAATATTAATGCACAATTAGGGAGGACACCCCAAAAGCACTGAGGAGTGCTAAAAATTATTTAGTAGATACTGCTGACAGATATGACTTTTGACAGCCAGAAATATTAATGCACAATTAGGGAGGACACCCCAAAAACACTGAGGAGTGCTAAAAATTATTTAGTAGATACTGCTGACAGATATGACTTTTGACAGCCAGAAATATTAATGCACAATTAGGGAGGACACCCCAAAAACACTGAGGAGTGCTAAAAATTATTTAGTAGATACTGCTGACAGATATGACTTTTGACAGCCAGAAATATTAATGCACAATTAGGGAGGACACCCCAAAAACACTGAGGAGTGCTAAAAATTATTTAGTAGATACTGCTGACAGATATGACTTTTGACAGCCAGAAATATTAATGCACAATTAGGGAGGACACCCCAAAAACACTGAGGAGTGCTAAAAATTATTTAGTAGATACTGCTGACAGATATGACTTTTGACAGCCAGAAATATTAATGCACAATTAGGGAGGACACCCCAAAAACACTGAGGAGTGCTAAAAATTATTTAGTAGATACTGCTGACAGATATGACTTTTGACAGCCAGAAATATTAATGCACAATTAGGGAGGACACCCCAAAAACACTGAGGAGTGCTAAAAATTATTTAGTAGATACTGCTGACAGATATGACTTTTGACAGCCAGAAATATTAATGCACAATTAGGGAGGACACCCCAAAAGCACTGAGGTGTGCTACAAATTATTTAGTAGATACTGCTGACAGATATGACTTTTGACAGCCAGAAATATTAATGCACAATTATGGGGGACACCCCAAAAGCGCTGGGGAGTGCCAAATATGAAGAAAAAATAATAAACCTCTATCCTCCTCTCTGCACTAGCGATTTTGGTTAGAGCAATTGCAAGAACAATATTGTATTCTCTGTCCCTGCTCTAATTAGCCTATGACTACACCCTGCTCTCTCCCTCTGTCAAATGGCGATGGATTGCTGTGGAGGCGTGTATTTATAAAGTTGAAGTATCGCGAGAACCGAGTCCCGAGATCCGACAACGTCACAATGACGTTCGGCCTCGATTTGGATTCGGAATGGGCGGGAGAGTACCGAGCTGCTCAGCTCGGTACTCGGATACCCAAAGTTCGGGTGGGGTTCGGTTCTCGGAGAACCGGACCCGCCCATCTCTAATTTATATCCATTATGATGGTTTCTAAATTTCAGCTACGCGTTTTCATAAATGTACGATGTTGCGTGTCTAAAAGCGAACTCCACACAGATTTTGTATTCATGTCTCTCGATACATAATAAGAGGATTTGGAAGCCGTTATTAACCATTTCTGCTGCCTTCTGGTGGGAAATGATCCCATATTGAAGTTTTTACCTATTTGTGAGCTGAAGATTTCACCGGACATTTTTAAATTGAATTAGAAAAGATAGAAGTCTGAGCTTTGACATTCTCCCCCAATGCAATAGGCAGGAATCAGAACTATTGGGGTTATGTAAAACGGATGCTACACTGTGTGTTAGCAACTAGTAAAGTGGTAGTAAAAATAGAAAAATATTATAGTTTTAGTGCACTTGATGCCCTAAAACAAGCAAGCGATGGCTGTTATCAATCGAGAAATGATCACAGTATTTTCCGTCCTTGTTTTCTGCTGTAAAGAAAGCTTATCGGTGCTGTATATATATATATATATATGTAACATATCGCACAGGACACCACCAAGAACTGAAGAACAAACTATTTATTACCTCTGTGTGCACCAAAATCAGACCATACATTCTCAAAGCCCGCAGGCGACTGTAACCTCCATCCACAACACATGGAGCTAAATTCAGAAGTACAATAATAAAACATTGGCAGACATCTTTTTTTCCGGAGGTGTCGAAAAATCAGTACAGTGAGCAGGACAAGAAAGACACACAGAGGGCGGCCGGTTAAATACGCTAATTGGCACATCGCTTTATTTTGGAAAACAAACCGTAGGGCGGGCTAATTATGTTTGTTTTGTTTTTTTATGAGTTCATTCCATCACATTGAAGAGAAACAAGAATTTTTTTTTAAAAAAAAAACGGGTAAATGAACGAAACAAAACAAATAAGGTAAAAAGACGCCTTTTTTTTTTTTTTTTTAAATTCACCGGATAGATCAGGGGAACCCATAGTATAACGGAACATCGCACACAGTGTAACAGAGAGAAAGAGAGAGAGAAGAGCACAGGAGCTGGAATTAAACTCGGATACAGTGCAAGAGAATCTCCAAAATGAACTGGATTGGACCATACTTGTAAACTTGCCATAACAACACCAAGAAAACACTTAAAATGTTTAAGCCACACTGTTGGACTGAAACTTTTTCCTGCCTTTTACATGTTCTGCCACACAGAGAAAGAGTAGGGGGAGTAGTGAGGTGGAGGATCCCACGTGAGGAGGAGGAGGAAGAAGAGGGGCAAGAGGACGGGGTCGGAGCCGGTAGGGTAGAACGATGGAGTCCAAGAGGAGAGTAAGAGGGGGGCGGACATTTCAATCTGTTCAGGCATTTTCTTGGTCAGCCTTGGTCTCGGAGCTGGCAGCCTCGTCTTGTTGGGCACTTTCACTAGGATTGCTTCCTTCTACGCCATCTGGAAAGTGAACAGAAAAAAACAGTGGTCAGCAAAGTCCATATTTCTGAACGGCAGCAACATCCTATCCATGCCATGATAACTACTAAATGACCAGCAAACATGTCTAAAGTAAACTCGTTAATCAGGGGTGGGAGGATAGACCACGTCAGTCGGCCTCCACTACAAATTTAGCTATGGTCTGTGCAATTCTGAGCATGCACCGGGTCAAGCACCTGTTTCGGCTTCGCTGCGCTTCTGTCGAGATGACCGAGGGTACAGGCAGTGGATTCAGCGACTACGTGCCCCCTCTCATCTCCAGCAGCTGCACCTCTGTAACAGAGGATGATCCAATGTACACGACTGACAAGGAACCATACAGACACACACAGAGTAGGGTCAATTTGTTAGCGGACAATTAACCTACCAGTATGTTTTTGGAGTGTGGGAGGAAACCGGATCACCCGGAGGAAACCCATGCAAACACGGGGAGAACATACAAACTCCTCACAGATAAGGCCATGGTTGGAAATTGAACTCATGACCCCAGTGCTGTAAGGCAGAAGTGCTAACCACCGAGCCATTGTGCTGTTTAATAATGATTACTCAGCCAATAGTTGTCTTTTATCATATATATATATATATATATATATATATATATATATATATATATTGCTAATATATACAGGGGAAGCATTTATCGAAACTGGTGCAGAGAAAAAGGGCACAGCATAGGAGCCAATCAGATTCTATTTGTCGTTTGCATAAATGTCTCCAACATTTGTTGTGTTTAGTTTATTCAAGTGATAAAAAAGACACCATGTAGTTTGCTGATACAGGGAGTAATATAGCCAGGACCGTCCCTTACTAGCATGGAACATAGACAATGTTACCCAAACAGTGAAATATTAAGACAATTAAGTATATCAGATAGAAATAATACACATTGTAAAGAACATGTAAGGAAGTTATGAAATGTATGTAAAGTAGAGACATGTAGATTGTAGAATACAAGAATAGGCCAACGATGAACGTTTAAGTGTAAGACACTGTTACTGTAATTCAAACTATCCAGGGAAAATGATAAGAGAAAGCTGGAGAACCGTTTCAGAATTCTCCCTGAACGCAAAATAAAATTTATTTTCCCCCTTCCCCCGTACATGGTTTGTCCAGGTGCAAAACTGCCCCTTTTATCTTGGTTTGCGCCTAACTGTAAATGAGGGGCGCAGTGAAATGTTGGGTAAAGAAACAATTCTATAATAATCCACAGAAGCGGCGACATCTCAATGCTCCTCCGTACAAATGATTCTGCTTTGTCATTTAACAAATAAGATTAGAGCGCGTCTGGGGCGCAGATTACTATAAGTCCATATAATCATCCTGTAATTCGAACAACACTACACAGAGTTAAAAAAAAACAACAGGACATGAATTCAATAAACGCAAGAGAGGAGGATGTGTCCACAGAGGGAAATGGATGTGTTAGGACATCACTGTGTTACAATCATACAGTACATAAGTATAACGTCTTTATTATTTTAATTTTATTTTTATTTTGAATGGGCAATTCAATAAAGCCAATCATATCGATTTTCATTCATGCCTGCAGTATCCTGACCGGAAATTAAATATATTATTGGATAAAGGAGTCTGTTCCGGGATGTGGGGAGGAGGGAGACAACACGGGCAGGGGGACGACAAGTTAGAGAGAGGGCGCAATATTGCATCTGAAAAGAAGTTCAGGATGGAGGAAGGGGCAGAATTAAAAACATAAAAGACATAAATAAATGGATCTGACAATGTAATTGTACAATTATGGAGTAATTCTCAATTTCCCATTTCTCCTGTATACATCAACAATGACATAGTGCCCCTCGTATAGTACTTTCATCAATCTCACATATAATCATAGTAGAAATAGCCTTGGGGGACATAGCATGGAGAAAAGGGAAAAGGCACGATATTAGGAAAGGGGCGTGGCTTATATTTTGCATGTGGGTGGGGCATAATTACAACCTGTTCCCAAGGTTTAAAGTCAATGTTTTGAAACCATTGGGTGTTAGTTGAGTCGACCAGTTTTTAATATCCTTTCTCTCTATGCAAAATATTACATGGTGTTACCATTTTTCAGGCACGTCAATCCCTGCCACAGAGGAGCTTTCAATCTAATTTTTCCTACCCTCAAACACACAAATTCATACACCAGGGGGTAGATTTACTAAAGCTTCTAAATAGGAAAAGTGGAGGGGTTGCCCATAGCAACCAATCAGATTCTGGCTATCATTTATCTAGCATATTTTAGAAAGTGATAGCTAGAATCTGATTGGTTGCTATGGGCAACACCACCAGTTTTCCTTTTAAGAAGCTGTAGTAAATCCTCCACAAGGTCTATTTTAGGCAGAAGCCTATTAATCCACTAGTAAGTTTTAGACAAGAAAACCAACCCGCTCTGCACAGCTTTGTGGGAGATTTGGGAGGTATTCTTTGTTCATGCTGCTCTGCATGGGAAGGTGCTAATGGGGCAGCTTCAAAAGTGCTAGGCACACCCCCGAGGTGCGGCCACCACCCCAGTGTGGTGTGGTCACACCCCTGAGGTGCGGCCACAGCCCCAGTGTGGTTTGGTCACACCCTTGAGGTGCAGCCACACCCACAGTGTGGCCACACCCCCGAGGTGCAGCCACACCCCCAGTGTGGTGTGGTCACACCCCTGAGGTGCGGCCACAGCCCCAATGTGGTGTGGTCACACCCCCGAGGTGCGGC
>JAVHZZ010000600.1:0-17500 GCA_036250195.1 Mixophyes australis | reverse complement strand
GGGTTAGGGTTAGGGTTAGGGTTAGGGTTAGGGTTAGGGTTAGGGTTAGGGTTAGGGTTAGGGTTAGGGTTAGGGTTAGGGTTAGGGTTAGGGTTAGGGTTAGGGTTAGGGTTAGGGTTAGGGTTAGGGTTAGGGTTAGGGTTAGGGTTAGGGTTAGGGTTAGGGTTAGGGTTAGGGTTAGGGTTAGGGTTAGGGTTAGGGTTAGGGTTAGGGTTAGGGTTAGGGTTAGGGTTAGGGTTAGGGTTAGGGTTAGGGTTAGGGTTAGGGTTAGGGTTAGGGTTAGGGTTAGGGTTAGGGTTAGGGTTAGGGTTAGGGTTAGGGTTAGGGTTAGGGTTAGGGTTAGGGTTAGGGTTAGGGTTAGGGTTAGGGTTAGGGTTAGGGTTAGGGTTAGGGTTAGGGTTAGGGTTAGGGTTAGGGTTAGGGTTAGGGTTAGGGTTAGGGTTAGGGTTAGGGTTAGGGTTAGGGTTAGGGTTAGGGTTAGGGTTAGGGTTAGGGTTAGGGTTAGGGTTAGGGTTAGGGTTAGGGTTAGGGTTAGGGTTAGGGTTAGGGTTAGGGTTAGGGTTAGGGTTAGGGTTAGGGTTAGGGTTAGGGTTAGGGTTAGGGTTAGGGTTAGGGTTAGGGTTAGGGTTAGGGTTAGGGTTAGGGTTAGGGTTAGGGTTAGGGTTAGGGTTAGGGTTAGGGTTAGGGTTAGGGTTAGGGTTAGGGTTAGGGTTAGGGTTAGGGTTAGGGTTAGGGTTAGGGTTAGGGTTAGGGTTAGGGTTAGGGTTAGGGTTAGGGTTAGGGTTAGGGTTAGGGTTAGGGTTAGGGTTAGGGTTAGGGTTAGGGTTAGGGTTAGGGTTAGGGTTAGGGTTAGGGTTAGGGTTAGGGTTAGGGTTAGGGTTAGGGTTAGGGTTAGGGTTAGGGTTAGGGTTAGGGTTAGGGTTAGGGTTAGGGTTAGGGTTAGGGTTAGGGTTAGGGTTAGGGTTAGGGTTAGGGTTAGGGTTAGGGTTAGGGTTAGGGTTAGGGTTAGGGTTAGGGTTAGGGTTAGGGTTAGGGTTAGGGTTAGGGTTAGGGTTAGGGTTAGGGTTAGGGTTAGGGTTAGGGTTAGGGTTAGGGTTAGGGTTAGGGTTAGGGTTAGGGTTAGGGTTAGGGTTAGGGTTAGGGTTAGGGTTAGGGTTAGGGTTAGGGTTAGGGTTAGGGTTAGGGTTAGGGTTAGGGTTAGGGTTAGGGTTAGGGTTAGGGTTAGGGTTAGGGTTAGGGTTAGGGTTAGGGTTAGGGTTAGGGTTAGGGTTAGGGTTAGGGTTAGGGTTAGGGTTAGGGTTAGGGTTAGGGTTAGGGTTAGGGTTAGGGTTAGGGTTAGGGTTAGGGTTAGGGTTAGGGTTAGGGTTAGGGTTAGGGTTAGGGTTAGGGTTAGGGTTAGGGTTAGGGTTAGGGTTAGGGTTAGGGTTAGGGTTAGGGTTAGGGTTAGGGTTAGGGTTAGGGTTAGGGT
This sequence comes from Mixophyes australis, assembly GCA_036250195.1. NCBI lineage: Eukaryota > Metazoa > Chordata > Amphibia > Anura > Limnodynastidae > Mixophyes > Mixophyes australis. Next base: position 16,032 of record JAVHZZ010000600.1, on the reverse strand, counting down.
TAGGGTTAGGGTTAGGGTTAGGGTTAGGGTTAGGGTTAGGGTTAGGGTTAGGGTTAGGGTTAGGGTTAGGGTTAGGGTTAGGGTTAGGGTTAGGGTTAGGGTTAGGGTTAGGGTTAGGGTTAGGGTTAGGGTTAGGGTTAGGGTTAGGGTTAGGGTTAGGGTTAGGGTTAGGGTTAGGGTTAGGGTTAGGGTTAGGGTTAGGGTTAGGGTTAGGGTTAGGGTTAGGGTTAGGGTTAGGGTTAGGGTTAGGGTTAGGGTTAGGGTTAGGGTTAGGGTTAGGGTTAGGGTTAGGGTTAGGGTTAGGGTTAGGGTTAGGGTTAGGGTTAGGGTTAGGGTTAGGGTTAGGGTTAGGGTTAGGGTTAGGGTTAGGGTTAGGGTTAGGGTTAGGGTTAGGGTTAGGGTTAGGGTTAGGGTTAGGGTTAGGGTTAGGGTTAGGGTTAGGGTTAGGGTTAGGGTTAGGGTTAGGGTTAGGGTTAGGGTTAGGGTTAGGGTTAGGGTTAGGGTTAGGGTTAGGGTTAGGGTTAGGGTTAGGGTTAGGGTTAGGGTTAGGGTTAGGGTTAGGGTTAGGGTTAGGGTTAGGGTTAGGGTTAGGGTTAGGGTTAGGGTTAGGGTTAGGGTTAGGGTTAGGGTTAGGGTTAGGGTTAGGGTTAGGGTTAGGGTTAGGGTTAGGGTTAGGGTTAGGGTTAGGGTTAGGGTTAGGGTTAGGGTTAGGGTTAGGGTTAGGGTTAGGGTTAGGGTTAGGGTTAGGGTTAGGGTTAGGGTTAGGGTTAGGGTTAGGGTTAGGGTTAGGGTTAGGGTTAGGGTTAGGGTTAGGGTTAGGGTTAGGGTTAGGGTTAGGGTTAGGGTTAGGGTTAGGGTTAGGGTTAGGGTTAGGGTTAGGGTTAGGGTTAGGGTTAGGGTTAGGGTTAGGGTTAGGGTTAGGGTTAGGGTTAGGGTTAGGGTTAGGGTTAGGGTTAGGGTTAGGGTTAGGGTTAGGGTTAGGGTTAGGGTTAGGGTTAGGGTTAGGGTTAGGGTTAGGGTTAGGGTTAGGGTTAGGGTTAGGGTTAGGGTTAGGGTTAGGGTTAGGGTTAGGGTTAGGGTTAGGGTTAGGGTTAGGGTTAGGGTTAGGGTTAGGGTTAGGGTTAGGGTTAGGGTTAGGGTTAGGGTTAGGGTTAGGGTTAGGGTTAGGGTTAGGGTTAGGGTTAGGGTTAGGGTTAGGGTTAGGGTTAGGGTTAGGGTTAGGGTTAGGGTTAGGGTTAGGGTTAGGGTTAGGGTTAGGGTTAGGGTTAGGGTTAGGGTTAGGGTTAGGGTTAGGGTTAGGGTTAGGGTTAGGGTTAGGGTTAGGGTTAGGGTTAGGGTTAGGGTTAGGGTTAGGGTTAGGGTTAGGGTTAGGGTTAGGGTTAGGGTTAGGGTTAGGGTTAGGGTTAGGGTTAGGGTTAGGGTTAGGGTTAGGGTTAGGGTTAGGGTTAGGGTTAGGGTTAGGGTTAGGGTTAGGGTTAGGGTTAGGGTTAGGGTTAGGGTTAGGGTTAGGGTTAGGGTTAGGGTTAGGGTTAGGGTTAGGGTTAGGGTTAGGGTTAGGGTTAGGGTTAGGGTTAGGGTTAGGGTTAGGGTTAGGGTTAGGGTTAGGGTTAGGGTTAGGGTTAGGGTTAGGGTTAGGGTTAGGGTTAGGGTTAGGGTTAGGGTTAGGGTTAGGGTTAGGGTTAGGGTTAGGGTTAGGGTTAGGGTTAGGGTTAGGGTTAGGGTTAGGGTTAGGGTTAGGGTTAGGGTTAGGGTTAGGGTTAGGGTTAGGGTTAGGGTTAGGGTTAGGGTTAGGGTTAGGGTTAGGGTTAGGGTTAGGGTTAGGGTTAGGGTTAGGGTTAGGGTTAGGGTTAGGGTTAGGGTTAGGGTTAGGGTTAGGGTTAGGGTTAGGGTTAGGGTTAGGGTTAGGGTTAGGGTTAGGGTTAGGGTTAGGGTTAGGGTTAGGGTTAGGGTTAGGGTTAGGGTTAGGGTTAGGGTTAGGGTTAGGGTTAGGGTTAGGGTTAGGGTTAGGGTTAGGGTTAGGGTTAGGGTTAGGGTTAGGGTTAGGGTTAGGGTTAGGGTTAGGGTTAGGGTTAGGGTTAGGGTTAGGGTTAGGGTTAGGGTTAGGGTTAGGGTTAGGGTTAGGGTTAGGGTTAGGGTTAGGGTTAGGGTTAGGGTTAGGGTTAGGGTTAGGGTTAGGGTTAGGGTTAGGGTTAGGGTTAGGGTTAGGGTTAGGGTTAGGGTTAGGGTTAGGGTTAGGGTTAGGGTTAGGGTTAGGGTTAGGGTTAGGGTTAGGGTTAGGGTTAGGGTTAGGGTTAGGGTTAGGGTTAGGGTTAGGGTTAGGGTTAGGGTTAGGGTTAGGGTTAGGGTTAGGGTTAGGGTTAGGGTTAGGGTTAGGGTTAGGGTTAGGGTTAGGGTTAGGGTTAGGGTTAGGGTTAGGGTTAGGGTTAGGGTTAGGGTTAGGGTTAGGGTTAGGGTTAGGGTTAGGGTTAGGGTTAGGGTTAGGGTTAGGGTTAGGGTTAGGGTTAGGGTTAGGGTTAGGGTTAGGGTTAGGGTTAGGGTTAGGGTTAGGGTTAGGGTTAGGGTTAGGGTTAGGGTTAGGGTTAGGGTTAGGGTTAGGGTTAGGGTTAGGGTTAGGGTTAGGGTTAGGGTTAGGGTTAGGGTTAGGGTTAGGGTTAGGGTTAGGGTTAGGGTTAGGGTTAGGGTTAGGGTTAGGGTTAGGGTTAGGGTTAGGGTTAGGGTTAGGGTTAGGGTTAGGGTTAGGGTTAGGGTTAGGGTTAGGGTTAGGGTTAGGGTTAGGGTTAGGGTTAGGGTTAGGGTTAGGGTTAGGGTTAGGGTTAGGGTTAGGGTTAGGGTTAGGGTTAGGGTTAGGGTTAGGGTTAGGGTTAGGGTTAGGGTTAGGGTTAGGGTTAGGGTTAGGGTTAGGGTTAGGGTTAGGGTTAGGGTTAGGGTTAGGGTTAGGGTTAGGGTTAGGGTTAGGGTTAGGGTTAGGGTTAGGGTTAGGGTTAGGGTTAGGGTTAGGGTTAGGGTTAGGGTTAGGGTTAGGGTTAGGGTTAGGGTTAGGGTTAGGGTTAGGGTTAGGGTTAGGGTTAGGGTTAGGGTTAGGGTTAGGGTTAGGGTTAGGGTTAGGGTTAGGGTTAGGGTTAGGGTTAGGGTTAGGGTTAGGGTTAGGGTTAGGGTTAGGGTTAGGGTTAGGGTTAGGGTTAGGGTTAGGGTTAGGGTTAGGGTTAGGGTTAGGGTTAGGGTTAGGGTTAGGGTTAGGGTTAGGGTTAGGGTTAGGGTTAGGGTTAGGGTTAGGGTTAGGGTTAGGGTTAGGGTTAGGGTTAGGGTTAGGGTTAGGGTTAGGGTTAGGGTTAGGGTTAGGGTTAGGGTTAGGGTTAGGGTTAGGGTTAGGGTTAGGGTTAGGGTTAGGGTTAGGGTTAGGGTTAGGGTTAGGGTTAGGGTTAGGGTTAGGGTTAGGGTTAGGGTTAGGGTTAGGGTTAGGGTTAGGGTTAGGGTTAGGGTTAGGGTTAGGGTTAGGGTTAGGGTTAGGGTTAGGGTTAGGGTTAGGGTTAGGGTTAGGGTTAGGGTTAGGGTTAGGGTTAGGGTTAGGGTTAGGGTTAGGGTTAGGGTTAGGGTTAGGGTTAGGGTTAGGGTTAGGGTTAGGGTTAGGGTTAGGGTTAGGGTTAGGGTTAGGGTTAGGGTTAGGGTTAGGGTTAGGGTTAGGGTTAGGGTTAGGGTTAGGGTTAGGGTTAGGGTTAGGGTTAGGGTTAGGGTTAGGGTTAGGGTTAGGGTTAGGGTTAGGGTTAGGGTTAGGGTTAGGGTTAGGGTTAGGGTTAGGGTTAGGGTTAGGGTTAGGGTTAGGGTTAGGGTTAGGGTTAGGGTTAGGGTTAGGGTTAGGGTTAGGGTTAGGGTTAGGGTTAGGGTTAGGGTTAGGGTTAGGGTTAGGGTTAGGGTTAGGGTTAGGGTTAGGGTTAGGGTTAGGGTTAGGGTTAGGGTTAGGGTTAGGGTTAGGGTTAGGGTTAGGGTTAGGGTTAGGGTTAGGGTTAGGGTTAGGGTTAGGGTTAGGGTTAGGGTTAGGGTTAGGGTTAGGGTTAGGGTTAGGGTTAGGGTTAGGGTTAGGGTTAGGGTTAGGGTTAGGGTTAGGGTTAGGGTTAGGGTTAGGGTTAGGGTTAGGGTTAGGGTTAGGGTTAGGGTTAGGGTTAGGGTTAGGGTTAGGGTTAGGGTTAGGGTTAGGGTTAGGGTTAGGGTTAGGGTTAGGGTTAGGGTTAGGGTTAGGGTTAGGGTTAGGGTTAGGGTTAGGGTTAGGGTTAGGGTTAGGGTTAGGGTTAGGGTTAGGGTTAGGGTTAGGGTTAGGGTTAGGGTTAGGGTTAGGGTTAGGGTTAGGGTTAGGGTTAGGGTTAGGGTTAGGGTTAGGGTTAGGGTTAGGGTTAGGGTTAGGGTTAGGGTTAGGGTTAGGGTTAGGGTTAGGGTTAGGGTTAGGGTTAGGGTTAGGGTTAGGGTTAGGGTTAGGGTTAGGGTTAGGGTTAGGGTTAGGGTTAGGGTTAGGGTTAGGGTTAGGGTTAGGGTTAGGGTTAGGGTTAGGGTTAGGGTTAGGGTTAGGGTTAGGGTTAGGGTTAGGGTTAGGGTTAGGGTTAGGGTTAGGGTTAGGGTTAGGGTTAGGGTTAGGGTTAGGGTTAGGGTTAGGGTTAGGGTTAGGGTTAGGGTTAGGGTTAGGGTTAGGGTTAGGGTTAGGGTTAGGGTTAGGGTTAGGGTTAGGGTTAGGGTTAGGGTTAGGGTTAGGGTTAGGGTTAGGGTTAGGGTTAGGGTTAGGGTTAGGGTTAGGGTTAGGGTTAGGGTTAGGGTTAGGGTTAGGGTTAGGGTTAGGGTTAGGGTTAGGGTTAGGGTTAGGGTTAGGGTTAGGGTTAGGGTTAGGGTTAGGGTTAGGGTTAGGGTTAGGGTTAGGGTTAGGGTTAGGGTTAGGGTTAGGGTTAGGGTTAGGGTTAGGGTTAGGGTTAGGGTTAGGGTTAGGGTTAGGGTTAGGGTTAGGGTTAGGGTTAGGGTTAGGGTTAGGGTTAGGGTTAGGGTTAGGGTTAGGGTTAGGGTTAGGGTTAGGGTTAGGGTTAGGGTTAGGGTTAGGGTTAGGGTTAGGGTTAGGGTTAGGGTTAGGGTTAGGGTTAGGGTTAGGGTTAGGGTTAGGGTTAGGGTTAGGGTTAGGGTTAGGGTTAGGGTTAGGGTTAGGGTTAGGGTTAGGGTTAGGGTTAGGGTTAGGGTTAGGGTTAGGGTTAGGGTTAGGGTTAGGGTTAGGGTTAGGGTTAGGGTTAGGGTTAGGGTTAGGGTTAGGGTTAGGGTTAGGGTTAGGGTTAGGGTTAGGGTTAGGGTTAGGGTTAGGGTTAGGGTTAGGGTTAGGGTTAGGGTTAGGGTTAGGGTTAGGGTTAGGGTTAGGGTTAGGGTTAGGGTTAGGGTTAGGGTTAGGGTTAGGGTTAGGGTTAGGGTTAGGGTTAGGGTTAGGGTTAGGGTTAGGGTTAGGGTTAGGGTTAGGGTTAGGGTTAGGGTTAGGGTTAGGGTTAGGGTTAGGGTTAGGGTTAGGGTTAGGGTTAGGGTTAGGGTTAGGGTTAGGGTTAGGGTTAGGGTTAGGGTTAGGGTTAGGGTTAGGGTTAGGGTTAGGGTTAGGGTTAGGGTTAGGGTTAGGGTTAGGGTTAGGGTTAGGGTTAGGGTTAGGGTTAGGGTTAGGGTTAGGGTTAGGGTTAGGGTTAGGGTTAGGGTTAGGGTTAGGGTTAGGGTTAGGGTTAGGGTTAGGGTTAGGGTTAGGGTTAGGGTTAGGGTTAGGGTTAGGGTTAGGGTTAGGGTTAGGGTTAGGGTTAGGGTTAGGGTTAGGGTTAGGGTTAGGGTTAGGGTTAGGGTTAGGGTTAGGGTTAGGGTTAGGGTTAGGGTTAGGGTTAGGGTTAGGGTTAGGGTTAGGGTTAGGGTTAGGGTTAGGGTTAGGGTTAGGGTTAGGGTTAGGGTTAGGGTTAGGGTTAGGGTTAGGGTTAGGGTTAGGGTTAGGGTTAGGGTTAGGGTTAGGGTTAGGGTTAGGGTTAGGGTTAGGGTTAGGGTTAGGGTTAGGGTTAGGGTTAGGGTTAGGGTTAGGGTTAGGGTTAGGGTTAGGGTTAGGGTTAGGGTTAGGGTTAGGGTTAGGGTTAGGGTTAGGGTTAGGGTTAGGGTTAGGGTTAGGGTTAGGGTTAGGGTTAGGGTTAGGGTTAGGGTTAGGGTTAGGGTTAGGGTTAGGGTTAGGGTTAGGGTTAGGGTTAGGGTTAGGGTTAGGGTTAGGGTTAGGGTTAGGGTTAGGGTTAGGGTTAGGGTTAGGGTTAGGGTTAGGGTTAGGGTTAGGGTTAGGGTTAGGGTTAGGGTTAGGGTTAGGGTTAGGGTTAGGGTTAGGGTTAGGGTTAGGGTTAGGGTTAGGGTTAGGGTTAGGGTTAGGGTTAGGGTTAGGGTTAGGGTTAGGGTTAGGGTTAGGGTTAGGGTTAGGGTTAGGGTTAGGGTTAGGGTTAGGGTTAGGGTTAGGGTTAGGGTTAGGGTTAGGGTTAGGGTTAGGGTTAGGGTTAGGGTTAGGGTTAGGGTTAGGGTTAGGGTTAGGGTTAGGGTTAGGGTTAGGGTTAGGGTTAGGGTTAGGGTTAGGGTTAGGGTTAGGGTTAGGGTTAGGGTTAGGGTTAGGGTTAGGGTTAGGGTTAGGGTTAGGGTTAGGGTTAGGGTTAGGGTTAGGGTTAGGGTTAGGGTTAGGGTTAGGGTTAGGGTTAGGGTTAGGGTTAGGGTTAGGGTTAGGGTTAGGGTTAGGGTTAGGGTTAGGGTTAGGGTTAGGGTTAGGGTTAGGGTTAGGGTTAGGGTTAGGGTTAGGGTTAGGGTTAGGGTTAGGGTTAGGGTTAGGGTTAGGGTTAGGGTTAGGGTTAGGGTTAGGGTTAGGGTTAGGGTTAGGGTTAGGGTTAGGGTTAGGGTTAGGGTTAGGGTTAGGGTTAGGGTTAGGGTTAGGGTTAGGGTTAGGGTTAGGGTTAGGGTTAGGGTTAGGGTTAGGGTTAGGGTTAGGGTTAGGGTTAGGGTTAGGGTTAGGGTTAGGGTTAGGGTTAGGGTTAGGGTTAGGGTTAGGGTTAGGGTTAGGGTTAGGGTTAGGGTTAGGGTTAGGGTTAGGGTTAGGGTTAGGGTTAGGGTTAGGGTTAGGGTTAGGGTTAGGGTTAGGGTTAGGGTTAGGGTTAGGGTTAGGGTTAGGGTTAGGGTTAGGGTTAGGGTTAGGGTTAGGGTTAGGGTTAGGGTTAGGGTTAGGGTTAGGGTTAGGGTTAGGGTTAGGGTTAGGGTTAGGGTTAGGGTTAGGGTTAGGGTTAGGGTTAGGGTTAGGGTTAGGGTTAGGGTTAGGGTTAGGGTTAGGGTTAGGGTTAGGGTTAGGGTTAGGGTTAGGGTTAGGGTTAGGGTTAGGGTTAGGGTTAGGGTTAGGGTTAGGGTTAGGGTTAGGGTTAGGGTTAGGGTTAGGGTTAGGGTTAGGGTTAGGGTTAGGGTTAGGGTTAGGGTTAGGGTTAGGGTTAGGGTTAGGGTTAGGGTTAGGGTTAGGGTTAGGGTTAGGGTTAGGGTTAGGGTTAGGGTTAGGGTTAGGGTTAGGGTTAGGGTTAGGGTTAGGGTTAGGGTTAGGGTTAGGGTTAGGGTTAGGGTTAGGGTTAGGGTTAGGGTTAGGGTTAGGGTTAGGGTTAGGGTTAGGGTTAGGGTTAGGGTTAGGGTTAGGGTTAGGGTTAGGGTTAGGGTTAGGGTTAGGGTTAGGGTTAGGGTTAGGGTTAGGGTTAGGGTTAGGGTTAGGGTTAGGGTTAGGGTTAGGGTTAGGGTTAGGGTTAGGGTTAGGGTTAGGGTTAGGGTTAGGGTTAGGGTTAGGGTTAGGGTTAGGGTTAGGGTTCAGGGTTAGGGTTAGGGTTAGGGTTAGGGTTAGGGTTAGGGTTAGGGTTAGGGTTAGGGTTAGGGTTAGGGTTAGGGTTAGGGTTAGGGTTAGGGTTAGGGTTAGGGTTAGGGTTAGGGTTAGGGTTAGGGTTAGGGTTAGGGTTAGGGTTAGGGTTAGGGTTAGGGTTAGGGTTAGGGTTAGGGTTAGGGTTAGGGTTAGGGTTAGGGTTAGGGTTAGGGTTAGGGTTAGGGTTAGGGTTAGGGTTAGGGTTAGGGTTAGGGTTAGGGTTAGGGTTAGGGTTAGGGTTAGGGTTAGGGTTAGGGTTAGGGTTAGGGTTAGGGTTAGGGTTAGGGTTAGGGTTAGGGTTAGGGTTAGGGTTAGGGTTAGGGTTAGGGTTAGGGTTAGGGTTAGGGTTAGGGTTAGGGTTAGGGTTAGGGTTAGGGTTAGGGTTAGGGTTAGGGTTAGGGTTAGGGTTAGGGTTAGGGTTAGGGTTAGGGTTAGGGTTAGGGTTAGGGTTAGGGTTAGGGTTAGGGTTAGGGTTAGGGTTAGGGTTAGGGTTAGGGTTAGGGTTAGGGTTAGGGTTAGGGTTAGGGTTAGGGTTAGGGTTAGGGTTAGGGTTAGGGTTAGGGTTAGGGTTAGGGTTAGGGTTAGGGTTAGGGTTAGGGTTAGGGTTAGGGTTAGGGTTAGGGTTAGGGTTAGGGTTAGGGTTAGGGTTAGGGTTAGGGTTAGGGTTAGGGTTAGGGTTAGGGTTAGGGTTAGGGTTAGGGTTAGGGTTAGGGTTAGGGTTAGGGTTAGGGTTAGGGTTAGGGTTAGGGTTAGGGTTAGGGTTAGGGTTAGGGTTAGGGTTAGGGTTAGGGTTAGGGTTAGGGTTAGGGTTAGGGTTAGGGTTAGGGTTAGGGTTAGGGTTAGGGTTAGGGTTAGGGTTAGGGTTAGGGTTAGGGTTAGGGTTAGGGTTAGGGTTAGGGTTAGGGTTAGGGTTAGGGTTAGGGTTAGGGTTAGGGTTAGGGTTAGGGTTAGGGTTAGGGTTAGGGTTAGGGTTAGGGTTAGGGTTAGGGTTAGGGTTAGGGTTAGGGTTAGGGTTAGGGTTAGGGTTAGGGTTAGGGTTAGGGTTAGGGTTAGGGTTAGGGTTAGGGTTAGGGTTAGGGTTAGGGTTAGGGTTAGGGTTAGGGTTAGGGTTAGGGTTAGGGTTAGGGTTAGGGTTAGGGTTAGGGTTAGGGTTAGGGTTAGGGTTAGGGTTAGGGTTAGGGTTAGGGTTAGGGTTAGGGTTAGGGTTAGGGTTAGGGTTAGGGTTAGGGTTAGGGTTAGGGTTAGGGTTAGGGTTAGGGTTAGGGTTAGGGTTAGGGTTAGGGTTAGGGTTAGGGTTAGGGTTAGGGTTAGGGTTAGGGTTAGGGTTAGGGTTAGGGTTAGGGTTAGGGTTAGGGTTAGGGTTAGGGTTAGGGTTAGGGTTAGGGTTAGGGTTAGGGTTAGGGTTAGGGTTAGGGTTAGGGTTAGGGTTAGGGTTAGGGTTAGGGTTAGGGTTAGGGTTAGGGTTAGGGTTAGGGTTAGGGTTAGGGTTAGGGTTAGGGTTAGGGTTAGGGTTAGGGTTAGGGTTAGGGTTAGGGTTAGGGTTAGGGTTAGGGTTAGGGTTAGGGTTAGGGTTAGGGTTAGGGTTAGGGTTAGGGTTAGGGTTAGGGTTAGGGTTAGGGTTAGGGTTAGGGTTAGGGTTAGGGTTAGGGTTAGGGTTAGGGTTAGGGTTAGGGTTAGGGTTAGGGTTAGGGTTAGGGTTAGGGTTAGGGTTAGGGTTAGGGTTAGGGTTAGGGTTAGGGTTAGGGTTAGGGTTAGGGTTAGGGTTAGGGTTAGGGTTAGGGTTAGGGTTAGGGTTAGGGTTAGGGTTAGGGTTAGGGTTAGGGTTAGGGTTAGGGTTAGGGTTAGGGTTAGGGTTAGGGTTAGGGTTAGGGTTAGGGTTAGGGTTAGGGTTAGGGTTAGGGTTAGGGTTAGGGTTAGGGTTAGGGTTAGGGTTAGGGTTAGGGTTAGGGTTAGGGTTAGGGTTAGGGTTAGGGTTAGGGTTAGGGTTAGGGTTAGGGTTAGGGTTAGGGTTAGGGTTAGGGTTAGGGTTAGGGTTAGGGTTAGGGTTAGGGTTAGGGTTAGGGTTAGGGTTAGGGTTAGGGTTAGGGTTAGGGTTAGGGTTAGGGTTAGGGTTAGGGTTAGGGTTAGGGTTAGGGTTAGGGTTAGGGTTAGGGTTAGGGTTAGGGTTAGGGTTAGGGTTAGGGTTAGGGTTAGGGTTAGGGTTAGGGTTAGGGTTAGGGTTAGGGTTAGGGTTAGGGTTAGGGTTAGGGTTAGGGTTAGGGTTAGGGTTAGGGTTAGGGTTAGGGTTAGGGTTAGGGTTAGGGTTAGGGTTAGGGTTAGGGTTAGGGTTAGGGTTAGGGTTAGGGTTAGGGTTAGGGTTAGGGTTAGGGTTAGGGTTAGGGTTAGGGTTAGGGTTAGGGTTAGGGTTAGGGTTAGGGTTAGGGTTAGGGTTAGGGTTAGGGTTAGGGTTAGGGTTAGGGTTAGGGTTAGGGTTAGGGTTAGGGTTAGGGTTAGGGTTAGGGTTAGGGTTAGGGTTAGGGTTAGGGTTAGGGTTAGGGTTAGGGTTAGGGTTAGGGTTAGGGTTAGGGTTAGGGTTAGGGTTAGGGTTAGGGTTAGGGTTAGGGTTAGGGTTAGGGTTAGGGTTAGGGTTAGGGTTAGGGTTAGGGTTAGGGTTAGGGTTAGGGTTAGGGTTAGGGTTAGGGTTAGGGTTAGGGTTAGGGTTAGGGTTAGGGTTAGGGTTAGGGTTAGGGTTAGGGTTAGGGTTAGGGTTAGGGTTAGGGTTAGGGTTAGGGTTAGGGTTAGGGTTAGGGTTAGGGTTAGGGTTAGGGTTAGGGTTAGGGTTAGGGTTAGGGTTAGGGTTAGGGTTAGGGTTAGGGTTAGGGTTAGGGTTAGGGTTAGGGTTAGGGTTAGGGTTAGGGTTAGGGTTAGGGTTAGGGTTAGGGTTAGGGTTAGGGTTAGGGTTAGGGTTAGGGTTAGGGTTAGGGTTAGGGTTAGGGTTAGGGTTAGGGTTAGGGTTAGGGTTAGGGTTAGGGTTAGGGTTAGGGTTAGGGTTAGGGTTAGGGTTAGGGTTAGGGTTAGGGTTAGGGTTAGGGTTAGGGTTAGGGTTAGGGTTAGGGTTAGGGTTAGGGTTAGGGTTAGGGTTAGGGTTAGGGTTAGGGTTAGGGTTAGGGTTAGGGTTAGGGTTAGGGTTAGGGTTAGGGTTAGGGTTAGGGTTAGGGTTAGGGTTAGGGTTAGGGTTAGGGTTAGGGTTAGGGTTAGGGTTAGGGTTAGGGTTAGGGTTAGGGTTAGGGTTAGGGTTAGGGTTAGGGTTAGGGTTAGGGTTAGGGTTAGGGTTAGGGTTAGGGTTAGGGTTAGGGTTAGGGTTAGGGTTAGGGTTAGGGTTAGGGTTAGGGTTAGGGTTAGGGTTAGGGTTAGGGTTAGGGTTAGGGTTAGGGTTAGGGTTAGGGTTAGGGTTAGGGTTAGGGTTAGGGTTAGGGTTAGGGTTAGGGTTAGGGTTAGGGTTAGGGTTAGGGTTAGGGTTAGGGTTAGGGTTAGGGTTAGGGTTAGGGTTAGGGTTAGGGTTAGGGTTAGGGTTAGGGTTAGGGTTAGGGTTAGGGTTAGGGTTAGGGTTAGGGTTAGGGTTAGGGTTAGGGTTAGGGTTAGGGTTAGGGTTAGGGTTAGGGTTAGGGTTAGGGTTAGGGTTAGGGTTAGGGTTAGGGTTAGGGTTAGGGTTAGGGTTAGGGTTAGGGTTAGGGTTAGGGTTAGGGTTAGGGTTAGGGTTAGGGTTAGGGTTAGGGTTAGGGTTAGGGTTAGGGTTAGGGTTAGGGTTAGGGTTAGGGTTAGGGTTAGGGTTAGGGTTAGGGTTAGGGTTAGGGTTAGGGTTAGGGTTAGGGTTAGGGTTAGGGTTAGGGTTAGGGTTAGGGTTAGGGTTAGGGTTAGGGTTAGGGTTAGGGTTAGGGTTAGGGTTAGGGTTAGGGTTAGGGTTAGGGTTAGGGTTAGGGTTAGGGTTAGGGTTAGGGTTAGGGTTAGGGTTAGGGTTAGGGTTAGGGTTAGGGTTAGGGTTAGGGTTAGGGTTAGGGTTAGGGTTAGGGTTAGGGTTAGGGTTAGGGTTAGGGTTAGGGTTAGGGTTAGGGTTAGGGTTAGGGTTAGGGTTAGGGTTAGGGTTAGGGTTAGGGTTAGGGTTAGGGTTAGGGTTAGGGTTAGGGTTAGGGTTAGGGTTAGGGTTAGGGTTAGGGTTAGGGTTAGGGTTAGGGTTAGGGTTAGGGTTAGGGTTAGGGTTAGGGTTAGGGTTAGGGTTAGGGTTAGGGTTAGGGTTAGGGTTAGGGTTAGGGTTAGGGTTAGGGTTAGGGTTAGGGTTAGGGTTAGGGTTAGGGTTAGGGTTAGGGTTAGGGTTAGGGTTAGGGTTAGGGTTAGGGTTAGGGTTAGGGTTAGGGTTAGGGTTAGGGTTAGGGTTAGGGTTAGGGTTAGGGTTAGGGTTAGGGTTAGGGTTAGGGTTAGGGTTAGGGTTAGGGTTAGGGTTAGGGTTAGGGTTAGGGTTAGGGTTAGGGTTAGGGTTAGGGTTAGGGTTAGGGTTAGGGTTAGGGTTAGGGTTAGGGTTAGGGTTAGGGTTAGGGTTAGGGTTAGGGTTAGGGTTAGGGTTAGGGTTAGGGTTAGGGTTAGGGTTAGGGTTAGGGTTAGGGTTAGGGTTAGGGTTAGGGTTAGGGTTAGGGTTAGGGTTAGGGTTAGGGTTAGGGTTAGGGTTAGGGTTAGGGTTAGGGTTAGGGTTAGGGTTAGGGTTAGGGTTAGGGTTAGGGTTAGGGTTAGGGTTAGGGTTAGGGTTAGGGTTAGGGTTAGGGTTAGGGTTAGGGTTAGGGTTAGGGTTAGGGTTAGGGTTAGGGTTAGGGTTAGGGTTAGGGTTAGGGTTAGGGTTAGGGTTAGGGTTAGGGTTAGGGTTAGGGTTAGGGTTAGGGTTAGGGTTAGGGTTAGGGTTAGGGTTAGGGTTAGGGTTAGGGTTAGGGTTAGGGTTAGGGTTAGGGTTAGGGTTAGGGTTAGGGTTAGGGTTAGGGTTAGGGTTAGGGTTAGGGTTAGGGTTAGGGTTAGGGTTAGGGTTAGGGTTAGGGTTAGGGTTAGGGTTAGGGTTAGGGTTAGGGTTAGGGTTAGGGTTAGGGTTAGGGTTAGGGTTAGGGTTAGGGTTAGGGTTAGGGTTAGGGTTAGGGTTAGGGTTAGGGTTAGGGTTAGGGTTAGGGTTAGGGTTAGGGTTAGGGTTAGGGTTAGGGTTAGGGTTAGGGTTAGGGTTAGGGTTAGGGTTAGGGTTAGGGTTAGGGTTAGGGTTAGGGTTAGGGTTAGGGTTAGGGTTAGGGTTAGGGTTAGGGTTAGGGTTAGGGTTAGGGTTAGGGTTAGGGTTAGGGTTAGGGTTAGGGTTAGGGTTAGGGTTAGGGTTAGGGTTAGGGTTAGGGTTAGGGTTAGGGTTAGGGTTAGGGTTAGGGTTAGGGTTAGGGTTAGGGTTAGGGTTAGGGTTAGGGTTAGGGTTAGGGTTAGGGTTAGGGTTAGGGTTAGGGTTAGGGTTAGGGTTAGGGTTAGGGTTAGGGTTAGGGTTAGGGTTAGGGTTAGGGTTAGGGTTAGGGTTAGGGTTAGGGTTAGGGTTAGGGTTAGGGTTAGGGTTAGGGTTAGGGTTAGGGTTAGGGTTAGGGTTAGGGTTAGGGTTAGGGTTAGGGTTAGGGTTAGGGTTAGGGTTAGGGTTAGGGTTAGGGTTAGGGTTAGGGTTAGGGTTAGGGTTAGGGTTAGGGTTAGGGTTAGGGTTAGGGTTAGGGTTAGGGTTAGGGTTAGGGTTAGGGTTAGGGTTAGGGTTAGGGTTAGGGTTAGGGTTAGGGTTAGGGTTAGGGTTAGGGTTAGGGTTAGGGTTAGGGTTAGGGTTAGGGTTAGGGTTAGGGTTAGGGTTAGGGTTAGGGTTAGGGTTAGGGTTAGGGTTAGGGTTAGGGTTAGGGTTAGGGTTAGGGTTAGGGTTAGGGTTAGGGTTAGGGTTAGGGTTAGGGTTAGGGTTAGGGTTAGGGTTAGGGTTAGGGTTAGGGTTAGGGTTAGGGTTAGGGTTAGGGTTAGGGTTAGGGTTAGGGTTAGGGTTAGGGTTAGGGTTAGGGTTAGGGTTAGGGTTAGGGTTAGGGTTAGGGTTAGGGTTAGGGTTAGGGTTAGGGTTAGGGTTAGGGTTAGGGTTAGGGTTAGGGTTAGGGTTAGGGTTAGGGTTAGGGTTAGGGTTAGGGTTAGGGTTAGGGTTAGGGTTAGGGTTAGGGTTAGGGTTAGGGTTAGGGTTAGGGTTAGGGTTAGGGTTAGGGTTAGGGTTAGGGTTAGGGTTAGGGTTAGGGTTAGGGTTAGGGTTAGGGTTAGGGTTAGGGTTAGGGTTAGGGTTAGGGTTAGGGTTAGGGTTAGGGTTAGGGTTAGGGTTAGGGTTAGGGTTAGGGTTAGGGTTAGGGTTAGGGTTAGGGTTAGGGTTAGGGTTAGGGTTAGGGTTAGGGTTAGGGTTAGGGTTAGGGTTAGGGTTAGGGTTAGGGTTAGGGTTAGGGTTAGGGTTAGGGTTAGGGTTAGGGTTAGGGTTAGGGTTAGGGTTAGGGTTAGGGTTAGGGTTAGGGTTAGGGTTAGGGTTAGGGTTAGGGTTAGGGTTAGGGTTAGGGTTAGGGTTAGGGTTAGGGTTAGGGTTAGGGTTAGGGTTAGGGTTAGGGTTAGGGTTAGGGTTAGGGTTAGGGTTAGGGTTAGGGTTAGGGTTAGGGTTAGGGTTAGGGTTAGGGTTAGGGTTAGGGTTAGGGTTAGGGTTAGGGTTAGGGTTAGGGTTAGGGTTAGGGTTAGGGTTAGGGTTAGGGTTAGGGTTAGGGTTAGGGTTAGGGTTAGGGTTAGGGTTAGGGTTAGGGTTAGGGTTAGGGTTAGGGTTAGGGTTAGGGTTAGGGTTAGGGTTAGGGTTAGGGTTAGGGTTAGGGTTAGGGTTAGGGTTAGGGTTAGGGTTAGGGTTAGGGTTAGGGTTAGGGTTAGGGTTAGGGTTAGGGTTAGGGTTAGGGTTAGGGTTAGGGTTAGGGTTAGGGTTAGGGTTAGGGTTAGGGTTAGGGTTAGGGTTAGGGTTAGGGTTAGGGTTAGGGTTAGGGTTAGGGTTAGGGTTAGGGTTAGGGTTAGGGTTAGGGTTAGGGTTAGGGTTAGGGTTAGGGTTAGGGTTAGGGTTAGGGTTAGGGTTAGGGTTAGGGTTAGGGTTAGGGTTAGGGTTAGGGTTAGGGTTAGGGTTAGGGTTAGGGTTAGGGTTAGGGTTAGGGTTAGGGTTAGGGTTAGGGTTAGGGTTAGGGTTAGGGTTAGGGTTAGGGTTAGGGTTAGGGTTAGGGTTAGGGTTAGGGTTAGGGTTAGGGTTAGGGTTAGGGTTAGGGTTAGGGTTAGGGTTAGGGTTAGGGTTAGGGTTAGGGTTAGGGTTAGGGTTAGGGTTAGGGTTAGGGTTAGGGTTAGGGTTAGGGTTAGGGTTAGGGTTAGGGTTAGGGTTAGGGTTAGGGTTAGGGTTAGGGTTAGGGTTAGGGTTAGGGTTAGGGTTAGGGTTAGGGTTAGGGTTAGGGTTAGGGTTAGGGTTAGGGTTAGGGTTAGGGTTAGGGTTAGGGTTAGGGTTAGGGTTAGGGTTAGGGTTAGGGTTAGGGTTAGGGTTAGGGTTAGGGTTAGGGTTAGGGTTAGGGTTAGGGTTAGGGTTAGGGTTAGGGTTAGGGTTAGGGTTAGGGTTAGGGTTAGGGTTAGGGTTAGGGTTAGGGTTAGGGTTAGGGTTAGGGTTAGGGTTAGGGTTAGGGTTAGGGTTAGGGTTAGGGTTAGGGTTAGGGTTAGGGTTAGGGTTAGGGTTAGGGTTAGGGTTAGGGTTAGGGTTAGGGTTAGGGTTAGGGTTAGGGTTAGGGTTAGGGTTAGGGTTAGGGTTAGGGTTAGGGTTAGGGTTAGGGTTAGGGTTAGGGTTAGGGTTAGGGTTAGGGTTAGGGTTAGGGTTAGGGTTAGGGTTAGGGTTAGGGTTAGGGTTAGGGTTAGGGTTAGGGTTAGGGTTAGGGTTAGGGTTAGGGTTAGGGTTAGGGTTAGGGTTAGGGTTAGGGTTAGGGTTAGGGTTAGGGTTAGGGTTAGGGTTAGGGTTAGGGTTAGGGTTAGGGTTAGGGTTAGGGTTAGGGTTAGGGTTAGGGTTAGGGTTAGGGTTAGGGTTAGGGTTAGGGTTAGGG
>JAVHZZ010000599.1:0-22334 GCA_036250195.1 Mixophyes australis | reverse complement strand
TTACACAAAAGAACGTACAAATAAGGTAACAAAAAAGGCAAATAAATGATTTGTTCCATTATATGGTCTGAACTGTATCAAAATATTAAATACCAAACCATTGAGTGATATATCAGCATGTGTGGTCTATATTGTGTAATGTAATAAGAGAAGGGAGGGAGAGGGATGTGTGTGTGTGTGGGGGGTAGACTGAGACAAGACATGGGACTCCCAGCGGCCAGCATTCCTCTATTTGAGGAAAACAGAATCCACATATAACATCAAATTTGACAGGCTTTAAGAAGAGGGCTTAAGTATCCTGAGAGTGAGCGCTGGTGTCGTGTGAAATGGGGGGGCCGTATTTATAAACGAATCGCACCAGATTTGGGTGAATTTATGGGATTTATTGTTTAGGTATGCCAAAAAAATTTCCATTGATGCCAGAAACCATATTTTATTGATGAGGTGTTGTCCAGATGGGGATTCGATTTTTCCAGTTCTTAGCAACTAGGCATCTGGCTTCATTTAGGAT
The DNA here is from genome assembly GCA_036250195.1 of Mixophyes australis. Lineage (NCBI taxonomy): Eukaryota > Metazoa > Chordata > Amphibia > Anura > Limnodynastidae > Mixophyes > Mixophyes australis. The sequence goes on along the minus strand of JAVHZZ010000599.1, from coordinate 21,823 downwards.
TTGTATGGACAGCTCCTCTGCATTTCTATAAAGAGCCTCTAGTGGAGAGCCCAAAACGAAGGACCAGGAACATTGAGTAATTTGTATCTGTGTAACTTCACTTATTAGAGCAGCCACTTCATCCCAACATAGATCAGATGTGGTCCCATATATTGTTTTCAACCTACTTGGAACAAAATACCACCCAAAATAGATTTTGTAAGCGTTTTCTTTCACAAGAGAGGAGATAGGAGTTCTCGAGACCTGTTCTCTGATTGCTGACCAGGTGTCCACATCTGGTAGCCTGCCCAAGTCAGTCTCCCACTTAAGTTTGTGGGCTGGGCAGTTGATCTGTCTAGAGGTGACAAGGAGATTATATAAGTTAGAAATAATACCTCTTTGGAGGGGATCTTTGACACATATAGATTCCAGAGAGGTTAGCCCTCTCGTAACGTCAGGTTTTGAGAGGGATTCAACATAATGTTTTACCTGAAGGTACACAGAAGGGCTGATTGACGGAAAGTCGAACTTTGCTTTGAAGGACGCCAGTGAAATACAATGACCATACTCAAGTACATCTCTAATCGGCTTCTCACGTAGAAAGATTAAAAACCAGAGTTGCATTGCCCTGGTGAGAAAACAGGGCTATCCCAGAGAGGCGCTATGGGAGAGGGTAATGTGGTGGTCCTGAACTTCAATCTACAAAAGCCCCATATGTGGGAAGTAAAGGAGATGACAGGGTGGGCTTTCATACTTCTAGGTATATCTCTTGCTGGCATCCCCAATGCCAAGCCCCAAAAAAACTTCTTGCAAGTGGAAGATTCCAGAACTATCCACCGTGGACCAAATCCACCTGAAAACCATGCCACGGCTTGGCCCAGGTGGGTAGCGTTACAATAAAGGTTAACGTCTGGAAATGCCCTACCTCCATTGTGTGTAGCTATACGCAGAGTCGCAAAGCGTGGGGGATTGTGACACCAGACAAATTGGGAGAACCAGTGGTGCAGCTGTAGCAGATAAAATTTGGGTACCTTCACCAGGAGTGTTTGGAATAGGTAAAGGAAATGGGGTAATATGCTCATTTTAAGGGAAACAATCCTACTAAGCCAGGAAATAATCATATTTTGCCAGATCCAGCTTAATTGTGTTAATAAAGTGGGAAGTTGGTTAAGTACAAAGTCTCATAGTTGGAAGTAATACAGACTCCCAAGTATATTAATTTGGAGCGTTGCCAAGAAAAATTAAAATTACTATTAAGGAGATCCAGAGTAGGAGGTGGAATATGAAGTGCAAGGTCCTCAGTCTTGGAAAAGATAACCTTATACCCCAAAAGAGAGCAGTAGGAATCAAGGACCTCGAATAAGATTAGGTTAGAGGTGTGAGATGAGGTTACTGTAAGCAAGATATCATCTGCAAATAAACTGATTTTATACTCGTCAGACCTAACTGTGACACCTCTAATATCAGGGGAGAGATGTATCCTCGCTACCAAGGGCCTTATCACAAGAACAAAAATCAGCGGGATAGTGGGCATCCCTCTCGGGTGCTGTAAAAAATCGGGAGTGATGAAGAGAGTACTCCATTCACAGAGACCCTCGCCGAGGGATCAGAGTAAAGGGCCTGGATCCCATGCAGGAAATTACCAGATTGAAACTATTTATGCAGCATACACACGTGTTCACAATAAAGGTAGAACCTAAAGACAGTACAACAATTTAGGAAATATAATGTTGAGCAAATCTGCCATACCCCCAAAGGAGAGACACAGACCACCCCAAACCCGCACTTCATGCTCGATTTTAATGATCATCCTAGTTACATTTAAGTAATTTAATAGATGTATATTCTTCAAGAGCTGTATACCCAGATACGGGGTGGTCGACGTGGCCCATGTGATGTCAATACCCTTCACCCAACATTGTGTAGAATCCACACGTAAATAGAGTGCAGTAGATTTTTCAAAATTAACCATAAAGCTTAAAACAGATCTAAACTCAGAAATCTTACTCATGAGGGCCTGAGAGAAACTTCCGGGTTGGAAATATAAATCAAAACATAGTCAGCAAAAGTCGTCACTTTGATCTGTTTCCAATATTTATACGTTGGAGCAGTTTCCAGTTCTGCAGAGCTCCAAGCATGGGGTCTAAGACCAAATTAAAAAGTAACAGAGAGATAGGACATCCCTGACGCGTTCATTTAGACATCTCCAACTGTGCCCCTGTGATACCATTGATAAATAAGAAGGTGGTGGGCAAGGTACAGAAAAATGTAATGAAATCTTAAAAGTCACTGTCAAAAGTCTATGGAGAAGGACCTCATGAAGATAAGCCCAAGCAACCGAGTTGAACGCATTCTGGGCGTCCAAACTGAGGAGCATGTTGTAGGTGGAGCGGGAGGCAGACGCTGCAACTGCAGAGGTCGCAGATCAGATACCCTTGACCGGGTGGCGGCCAGTAACAAACACCTATTGATGAACCGCCAGCAAAGAGGGAAGAATAACCTGTAATCTACTGGCCATTATTTTAGACAGCAATTTAAAGTCTAAGTTAAAAAGAGTGATGGGGCGATACGAACTCTCCAGCGGAGGAACTTTATCCGAGAATTGAGAATAAGCACCATATGGGCAGTATTGAATGAAAGGTAGGCCGGGCACTCTATATGTATTTTGCAAAAATAACTCTAACAATGTGGGGATCAAATCTGCCTGCAGGCATTTCTAATATTCTGCGGTACAACCATCACGGCCCGAGGCCTTATTTAATTTCATATGTGTGATTACAGAATTAATTTTTTGGGTAGTGATATCTACCTCTAACATCTCCCTTTGATCCTCTTTTAGCGGGGACAGTTTTGCTTCTCTCAATAGCTTAGACATTAAGGAGTTTAAGGTGGAGTGCCCTTGTACAATTCTCTGTGACCTCTTCGTTTCTGAGATATAACCAGGTTGAAAGGAAAGAGAAAGTAATCCGCACAGGGTTAGGATATGCCTCATCTAGATATCAAAAAGTCATTAACATGATGAGGGGGTGCTCTATCCATTATACAACATAAGTAGGACAAAAAAGGGGGGGAAAGAAATGGATTATTAGAGCACTCCTAATCCGATCTGAATAATTGAGAATATCTCTCATATTCCAGAAAAATATCTGGTCGGTATAGTGGGAACATATCAAATGGTCCAATATTGAATTATTATTATTATTATTATTATTATTATTATAGGGCAAATGCCTTTATTGATATTAACAAATTAAAAACATATCTCTATTGAGATGGAAATACCCTCTTAATAAAAAGGTGAAATAAAAGAGAAAAAAGGAGAAAAAAGTAAATGTGCAAAAATAAGTGCAGAAATTTATTGTTTAAAATTATACCACGGATAGTAGAGCTAGGAGGTAGCAGGGGTGTATTAATTTCTGTATAATCCAATAGGAGAGAGCAAAAACAGTATCAAATAGGATAGTTCCCATGAATGGTTTGGCAACTCTCTGTATTTAAATATTTATGGATCCTGACAGATAATGGATTCCAAAAGGATGTTATATCTTGTCTGTGGTCTTTATGATAGACAAATAATAAAATCCAATTAATCACCCTTGGTGTTAAGATTAAATAATCTTGGAAATCTCATTGTTAGTTAAAGAATGTTATTAATCCCTTATATATGGATTAAAAAGAAATCGATCAGCATAGCAATGGTGTATAAGATAATTAGAGGTTTAGAATCAATAATCCCTCAGTATGATTATTAGCTGATCAATGAAAAGAACCCCTGCTATGCCTGGGAAAATATGACGCTTTGATACAGATTGTATATATATATACACAATGTTGCTTATTATGTTATTTAGTAGGACATTATTTGCTGGTTCATAAATGCTGTGAGCCCACAGAAAAATACCAGTGCTGTATGAGTGTAGTACACTGTATATATAAACATTGTCCCTCCTTGTAAATAAATAGCAAGGCGCCGATTTCTAGCACATGATTATTGCTAGCCCAGGAAGAGAGAAAAGCGGCATATGTATAAATATATTATAGAATCACTGACCATTAAAATAAATTATGCCAGAGAGCGTTCAGCGGTATCGCCGCTCACTAGCTTTTACTTCCGGGTATGACGTCATTAATGACGTCAGTTACCCATAACCCCCTACTGTTAAGATCTGCCTGAAGACTAAAATTAGCCATAATATTCATAAATCAATGGAAAGAGAATAAAATATTGGTTATTCCTTGTTTGGTGAGTATTAAAGATATGTGTAAATGTAATTGGTATATCAATAGATATGTTCCAGTATCATATAACATCTATCATAAAACCCGTGCTGGATACTAGAGGCTGAGAATACCACTCAGTAATACAATAGTCGAAAGGAAAGAGAAAGTAATCCGCACAGGGTTAGGATATGCCTCATCTAGGGCCCGATTCATCAAAATTCGCAAACGCATACGCATCTGCGTTGCATACTTTGAGCGACGTAAACCGAAATAAGCACCTCAAACAGCAAAAACACACCCCCATGTGGTCTAAGGGACGGAAATAAGCAGCGCAAACGTTAGAAAACACACCCACCTGCGGATCTTTAAACATGCTACACGCATAAGCGACGGCTCTCAACTGATTGACGACAAGCCAAGCAATGCAAACCTCACGCCCACTGTGGGAGGGACCCAACAGTTTGTTTACACACAACACAACATAAATGCCTGGGGCTTATTTTTACGACATAGCTCTCTACTCATTAATCACTGACAAATAGCAATGATGTGCAACACTCTGGACGGTTGTTTTTCCTTTGCTACTAATTAACCTAATACACACTTGTCAAAAACACATTGCTCACGATCTGTGTTTAGGATTTCTTCGATTTCAAGTCGCCGTATAGTATGCAAAATGCATGCACACGGCTACATTAAAAACACATGAATAACGAATGTATTAAAATGTATGTGGTGTGAATACATCTTTGCCTTTTCAGCAAAATGAATGCATAGCATACTCTTCCATAAAGGATACACACAAGAGTGTATATACAACCTCCACACAGAGGAAGGTTTTCTGTCTGGATTACAACTCAGGAATGACTGTATGCAAATGGGGACAGCTACCCGCTACCCCAACCTGAGACATGAAAATACACAGACAACACCAACAATACAGCATGCGTGCTACACAGACACCTCACACTTAATACTACTCTTCATTATTCACACAAATTTCTCACAAAATACCTATCTCACAGGTAGCTCACTGGTTAGCACTTTGGACTCACAACACAGCAGACATGAGTTCAAATACTGAGCATACCCATAACTAATGTGTGGACTGGAATCATTATCCTAACAAGAAATGGGACACAATGTTTTTTATTTTTATTTTGCATTTGTTATACACGCTCAACCATATTGTAAAATATGCCCTCAGATTTATACTGTATTGAAAGTAAATATTTATTTGGAGGGAAAATCCAAGAAGCCTCACGGGCTATACTTCACATGCACAGTATTAGGTGCATGCTGACATTGAGTATTCTAAATGGACTAAGGGGGGGGGGGGGGGTGTTGTAGGTGACAGCTTCCTTGGAGGTAAATGCAACATTGTCAGCAAATAGACTTTCATCTGGATCCATGGCGTACACGTTATGTCATGTACTCAGCTGTATCCAAACAGGCCGCTCTCCACACTCCAGTACGATGGTCCTTTGCCTCGCTTGCACTTCTGCCTTACACCACTGACGCCACTTCTGGGTACACTTTCGAGGCTCTCTTCAATGTGTCACTGTTACTTGAATGTAACCTTGGACTATCACTACAATGACATATGTATTTGGGGGAATTGGTAACTAGCTAGAGCGTTTGACATTTTTGGATTTTATCTTGCACACAGGGCCTACAGAGGCAATACCTCTTATAGGGGTGGCTTGTTCGTGGAGGGCACATGTTACTTTTGGATTACATGCAAATAGCTAAAGAAATCCTTTTGTGTTTTACAAATGATGTTATACGCAAAACATCTTTCTTCATTACTCTTTTCGGACTATTCAATATATCCACATGTTGTGTAATGAGATGAATAAAGACACACACACCAAGGTTTGTTTTTTTATAAAGTTATATATTTTTAAAACACAACAATCTTTTCAAACTATTTACATATACATCAATAAATAAAATATCATCGCAATGAGGCCCAGTAGGCCAATTTAAAACGCAGGTTGCCTACAATGTTCCCAATATGTACGTGGAGGCCTTCCAGGTCCTCCACAATTTGACCCATGTGGGCCATCAGTTCTGCTGCGGTGGGTGGTGGTGGAGGCCAATTGCCAGCTTCCTCAGTGGGTGCTGAAAGAAATCAGAAATTAAACATTACATACATGGATACATATTTCATCAAACAGACAGGATTTACTAGAGATGTTTACTGTTACATTACTTTCAAAACTTAGGCCTCTGGCCACAAAACCATTTGCACGCACATTAGACATCGAGAAGGCATTCGAATCAATGTACTAAAATCTGGTGAGCCACGGGGAGAGGGCCATGTACAGGGTTGTCTTATCCAGCATTATTGGCCCCAGGTCCTATGCACTACATGGGCCACTACCTATACAATCACTCACAGGAATTCAAACGATTTTGGTGTATATTAGATTTTATAAACAAGTCATTAATATACTGACGAGTTGACCAGGCTAGCGGCCACATTGTTTTGCCCAATGCCCTGCGTGCCCATGTGTTAAGATGGCTATGGCTGTGGTTTGAGTGTTTAATGCGCCTAAAATGTATAGGCAGATATTATAAGTGTTCGACCTGTGGCATTTAAGGCACCATTTAATCAACATATGTCACAGCAGGGATTATGTACAAGTATAATGCACATGTCAATCTTGTATAACTATGTCCATCACTTATCGCAAATACTTACAATCTTCCAACTCCACTGCCTCTTGGCTGCCTGATGTGGAGTCCGCTAAATCCTGGGGCTCCCGGTCAGCCTGCTCCTCATCCTCCTCCACCGCTGCTGCCACTGGCACCGGCACTGGCACCGCCTCCTCCTCCTCCTGCTCCTCCACTGCCATTGCCACTGGCACCGCCTCCTCCTCCTCCTCCGACACTGCCACTGCCACTGGCACCGCCTCCTCCTCCTGCGACACTGCCACTGCCACTGGCACCGCCTCCTCCTCCTCCTGCGACACTGCCACTGGCACCGCCTCCTCCTCCTGCGACACTGCCACTGGCACCGCCGCCTCCTCCTGCGACACTGCCACTGGCACCGCCGCCTCCTCCTCCTCCGATGACAGTGGCACTGCCACCGCCACTGGCTGCTGCTCCTCCTCCTCCTCCTCCTCCTCAGCTGCCTGCGCCTCGACTAATGCCCGGCGGCGTTGGCGGCGTTCCCAGCGTGCTCGGTCTGTTTGAAAAAAGGAAATATAAACAAAAGGACATGTTAACACAATCACCATTTGAAAAAAACTATTGTATTTTGACAATCAGGTGATCATACATATTTAATCAACTTTACATTGTCACCAGGCATAAATATTTGCTACTAACAATGCAAGGAGGTAAACATGATGAACACAAAGCATTTCACATGACTTGTCAGCCCAGCACAGTGGTCTAGTGGTTAGCACGTCTGCCTCACAGCACTGGGGTCAGGAGTTCAACTCCCTGATGATAGTTACATATGTTTGGAGGCTTGCTCCATATTTGCATGTGTTGTCTACCACACTCCCCAAACATACTACTGGCCGCCTAATTAGGTTTTGTTCACATTTGGCCGTAGTATGTTTTTTTCATGTAGGTGCTTTTAAGTCATCAAACTCCCTTGGCCCTGGTCAATTAGTTCTCTACAGGACCACCGAATTAGTGGATGGAGGTCAAAAAGCTTTGAATGTTGAGTATACTTTGGAAATCACCCTTTGTTGGGACTACCTTACAGTCTAAAAGAGTCTAAATAGGCAGTTAAGTAATAATTGATTAGCTATATCTAGCACACTATCTAATCTGTTTGCATCTTATGGGAGCTTGCAAAAATCAGTCTAAACACTAAGGTGTTTTGTATTTGAAACGTGCCTTTTAAATCTTGGCCCAATAATGACAACACATCTTCCACTCCAAAATGTTTTTAAGGTTAGACTAGCAAGTTACAGCACTCGGGTCAAGACTTAGAATGCCTGATTTCCTAAACCACACTTAATGGTGAGAATTGTCACACAAAAACATTTAGGTCAGTAAATGGTTAGCAGACACATTTAGGACACAGGAGCCAAAGCTTTTTGGGTGCACTGGAAGGGGCATGACCTTTATAGTGTGCTTGCACATTGTTATGTAGGCCATGTCAGGTGTTTAGGGTGAACATATTTACAAACATAGGGCCTGATTCATGAAGGATCCTTAACTTGAGAAACTTCTTATTTCAGTCTCCTGGACAAAACCATGTTACAATGCAAGGGGTGCAAATTAGTAATCTGTTTTGACCATAAATTAAATACTGACTGCTTTTTCATGTAGCACACAAATATCAACTTTAAACTTCCGTGTACAAATAATCTATCAAGTATCTGTGTGCTAAATGAAAAAACAGTCAGTATTTAACTTATGTGCAAAACTGAACACTAATTTGCACCCCTTGCATTGTAACATGGTTTTGTCCAGGAGACTGAAATAAGAAGTTTCTCAAGTTAAGGATCCTTCATGAATCAGGGCCATAGAGCAAATATATATATATGTTGACTTTTTTTTGGCGATTAGTAGAGAACTCACTTATTCTGATCTCCCTACGGAGCTCCTCCAGAAGCTGGGGCTGGCGGCGCCGGAGATCGCTCCACCGCCGTTGGAGCTGAACGGTGCTCCGCCGAATGTTGTATCGGAGGCGGAGGCGTCTGCGGACCCTTTGATAGGCCCGCACCTTCACCTCGTTGGACACATACCGTCCAGAGGGTACATTGTCCATACCCTCTGCAAGGACTCTCAGCTCACGCCTGCTGAAAATTGCAGCCCTCATTTTGGTATAATGTCTATAACACAAAATGGGGGCCTCTGCGTTCCGATTGGTTCGCTGAGCACGTATGGGCGTGCTCACGTCACACGCGGAGCTTTCACACACCTGTGTTGTGACTCTGATTGTCTCTCCCACCAAGAACATGGCGGGCGCCTGCACTGAGACGAGTACAGTGTGCTCCGCAATTAGGAAGAAGAGTGTACACCTGGTTTATTAATTCAACACTCCATTTAAACCCACCTGTGCTTTGGTCTAGTGCCTGTTCATTCGCTTTTTAGCCTGGATAGAGCACAGTCAAGATTTCATTACATTACATTTGGATGATTGTTCTAAGAAGCCAACAACAAACAGTAAGTACCAAACTAAATCAGAGATTGAAAGTTTTTTTTTTTTTTGTGTTCTCCTAAAGTTTTCTGCCTACAGTATGCTAAGTTCTTTTGAACCTTATCCATATTCAAATTAGGAGGTTAGCTTTGTTTACCACATTACCTTTTCTTGCTTATAAAAATTAATTTTATTTTTTTTTCGCAGCCCATACCACGCATTACCCAGTTGACTATCAAAATAATTTGTGTCTTTTGTGCCAAACTTTGGAGAAAAGTAAGTATAAGAATTTATCTAAAATTTCTGGATAGTTCCAAAATATTTTTATCTCCTAATGTAGTAAACTGTTTGCTCTGCAATATGTGTGGCCGGAATGTAAAAAAAACTGCTAAGCAAAGGGCCCCTGGCCTCACATTTAACATGTAAAGTTTTCAATAGTAGCCTACAGTATGCTAAGTTCTTTTGAAACTTATCCTTGTTCAACGGCATAATAACTAGCTCATTGCATTGATGGACACATGGGTCCAAATGTTGGCTGATTTGTAACCAAATATTAATAATAATTACACAATATAGGGTTTGCAACTGAGTGATATCCTTCATTTTGGTGTGTAGCTAACCTGTAAACCAATGTTATGGTTTGAAAAGTGAAGAGTAGTAGTAGTAGTAGTAGTAGGAGAATGTTGCTATAGTATTTGACTAATATGTCAGTCAAAATGCAGTGGTCAAACTAAATGGCCGTTAAATAGACAAACCACAATGTTTATTATAATAAGGGGCATGTGTTTTAGACCTAGTTAGAAGTTTGTGAAATTGTACCTTATGTAGGGGGGGAATGTGCTTAGATTCTGTATCACCACCTGACTGTGTGCATTGCCTATAAAGACACAACTTATCTTTGAAATAGGAATATGTCTGATGCTGGCCCAAGTAATGTGGAGGCACCAGGGCTGCCAACTAGGCGTAAAAACAACTTCATAGAGGAGGAGCTGGAGGTGCTGGTAGAAGAGGTTCTGGCGAGGTTCCACAGTGGGAACCGCCAAATAACCGGACGCGAGCGCCAAACCCATTGGCAGGAAATCACAAGGCTCATAAATGAAATATCTCCGTATGAGCGTACAAAGGTTGAAGTACAGAAAAGGTACGAATTAAATTTAAAAATAATAGCCCTATTTAACTTTACTGACTGTGTGTATTTGTCAAATAATATATATAGATATCGCTAGAGATAAATATGGATATTGTGACATAGTAGCATTAGTAACCTGTGAGGTGAAACCACCTTGTGACTCCAATGCATTTGTTGATCAGGCCCTTTGTTTTCAGAAACTAACACCATGGCCCTTGGTCACATTGACATAATATGTTTACCACATTATACGCGCTTCAAAAGAGCAAAATCTGTATTACTGTATGTGAAGGTTAAATTGGTGTGATTAGCAAACGTGCAATGTATTTGATTGAAAAATGTGTCATTTTGAGTTGAAGGTACTATGTGAGGCAATAATGTTTGTCTATTCCACAGATGGGCAGACTATAAAGGACGCCTGAAAGCGAAGCTTGTTGAGATTCACAGGCATGCTCAAGGCACTGGTGGGGGGCCTCGACTACGTACTACTTTAACACCCCTCGAGGAGCGGGCGAGGGCTGCAATAGCCCTGGTGGAGATAGTTGGGGTGGGCGACATAGACACTGGCTCTAGCCCACCCCGAACAGGAGAGGCCGCTCCACTAGGTACATGATGAGTTTGCTTTCTTAATGTCTGTAAAGCTTTGTATCTGTCTGAGTAAAAGTGTCAACTCTCAGGATGTGTGTGTGTGAAGGTAAACTTCAATTGCACAATGTGTTTGCCTATCACATAGTAGGAAATGACATTTACACACTGAAGACAAATGGTCTCAATATGAAGGGCTCATCCTAAAATGTCAGACCATAAGTGCCAATGTTTGTATTTGGGGAGCGGAAAGGGCTGCTAGCACATTCAAGGGAAGCTGACACTTTACCAATGCTACATCACGCGTTGTAAGATGTTTTTGCCAATATAATATCGCACCTTACTCATTGATTCTAATTACTTTATTTTACTTATCTCTCTACAGCATGTGAGCAGCAGGCGCCTGCTTCACCGGTGGATGAAGAAGTTGCCCGTGATGTGGAGGAGCCTCAGCTGGCTCCAGCTGAATATGTAAGGCAGCGGACACTCGCACGCGCAGCCGAAAATCTTAAAGACGTCACTCTTGCACAGAATGTTCACCTGTCACACATATCAAGCACTGTCCAACACACGGATCAGCAAATCGACCGTCTCACTAACACACTCTCCGATTTCATGAGCACACACACCTCTTTACTGACGACACTCGCCACCAAAATTGATAATTTAAATACTTCAGTGACAAATATTGCAACACTCCTGGGTGATATCTTGCATGTCCACTCCCAACGCACCTCCGGCACAATCCCTTCACCCAGCTCAGATTATTTGTTCGGCAGCCCCCATACCCAGTTGTCTGTCGCCTCCGCCCTCCCTGATGTGTCTGTCGCCTCCGCCCTCCCTGATGTGTCTGTCGCCTCCGCCCTCCCTGATGTGTCTGTCGCCTCCGCCCTCCCTGATGTGTCTGTCGCCTCCGCCCTCCCTGATGTGTCTGTCGCCTCCGCCCTCCCTGATGTTTCTGTCGCCTCCGCCCTCCCTGATGTTTCTGTCGCCTCCGCCCTCCCTGATGTGTCTGTCGCCTCCGCCCTCCCTGATGTGTCTGTCGCCTCCGCCCTCCCTGATCCCGAACTATGTCGTCTTATGTGTTTTGCCTTTGCTCGTGGCTATGGCCAATCCCCCGTTGTGCCCACTTCCCCCTCGCCTGTCGTGGCCCCATCCCCATCCCCTGACCCTGCACCTTCACCTCGTCGGACACAACCCGCTTGCCTTGCCCCATTGCCTGGTTCCTCTGACTCCTCTACATCACGGGTGACAAGAAGTCGGAGTAGGGGAGCCTCCCGTCCAACCGGCTTTAAAAAAACACGGAAAAAGTAATTTGTATTGTTTTAACCTAACAAATATAGTTTAATATATGACGAAAATATGTATTTTTTTTTTATTTTATAATAAAAAAAATTCCTACTACTGAAATGTCTATTTCTTTTTTACGGCAGATTCCATAATGTTTTTTGTAATAACAATGCTTGTTATCAAGTCTAACCATAGTATAATCTCCAAACAAACTGGCTGATTCATTAACGTATTCAAACAAATATGTATATAATATCAGTGTGCTGACCAAAACCATGCCATGGCCCTGATTGAGTAATGAACCTAGATGTCAAGGATACATATTTCTGAATGCTGCTCAAAAGCCTTTTAAAATGCAAGTGGTGCAAAATAGCAATAGGTTTAGAGCACGAAAAAAAAAAAAAAAATGTCTGTATCCTAATGTACCACACAAATACTTGATAGCTTATTTGTACACTGAAATGTTCATGTCAGGTAGGACCTCTCCTACCCCAAAATTACATCTCCAATGACATTTTTGGTTTACATTCCCCTCCAAACTGACATGCTTTGCCCTTGCTTAGTTACTTTGCCTTACCTTTCCAGAATGAATCTGGCCCATGGTTTGCTGAAGAAGACTTAAACAAGAGGTGTATCAAGGTAAGCTTCTTAATGCTTTTGCCACAGTGTTTCTTTATTTGCCTGACGAAATAATTGCAAACACAACATGCAACTACAGTGCCCCTTTAGAGGTAGGGCAAATCATTCTGTCAAGAAAGTATTGCATTTGCAAACTGTAACCTGACACAAAGGAGCCACAAAAGACAGGTGTTAAGGTAACCCAAATAAATTTTAATATTTTTTTTCCCATGATGGCACAGGACAAATATTGTTAACTACTATTTTGTACAGGTACGAATCTGTGCTAATTCTAAAAATCTAATAAGGGATTTGTATTTAAGATTAATGCTAATGCACAGTGTGTGGTACACTGGACGTCATTTAGCATAACAGTTATTTACATGTAACCTCATGACCTTATTGCACTAAGCACATATAGGTTGGGTCTCACATTTGGATCTTAGGTGCACTTACCCCATCAGCCGCTGTCATATCACGGCTACCTGGGTGCCTTCTGGTCGTCAGCAACATTCCCGTCCTCCACAGCTCCGTTTGTAATCAAACACACACTGTTTGTTCTGCTGCATGTGCACAGGCATCTTGGATGCAGTCAGGTGATCATTCCAGATCAACCAGATTCAGCACCTGTGATCCCATTAAGTGCTCAGCCAATAGTTGCTTGGGACAAACCATTTAAAGCTGCTGCTGTGATCTGTTCATTGCCTGAACAACACACTTCTCTCTAGTGGATAGTTATTGGCCCCAGTGTTTCTGGCTGCATTACAAAATCAGTGTTTGTGTCCACATTCTCAGACTGCTCATTCCCCTGCTAGATTGGACAATCAGCAAGAACATGAGCAGGAAGATCATCCAGGCTGCTCTGTTCAGATTCACACCTGCTGCAGGTAATCCCAAGGGTCCCTGATTCGGATCAAGAAATACAGACTAACGTGACAGTTTGACACACTATAAGGGTGTATGTAGTGCTGTGTGTCTGACTAATCATGTAAGACGCAAATGAAAAAGCTTGGAGTATAGATATGGTTTGGTCAGGCAAAGAAGCACACTCTGTAATACAAGTAGACTCCAAGAGGTAGTTTGTCCACCAAACTCCTCTATCCTGTAAAGACTTTTCCAAACTCTATGATCTGATCCCCCCAATCCATGATAGTTTAAACCAATCTGGAACCTTGAATACATTATTATAACAAACAGACCCTAGAGTTTCTTACGTAATGTACACTAATACATTCATTGTTAAAGTGGGCACGTCACTTGGATTTGGCTCCCTTCCAGTTTTGGAAAACATTTATGCAAGGCCAAGCAATTTTCTATAACGGGCAACATATTATCGTGTGAAGCTTGGTATGTTGTGATTTCTTGCCAATACAGACACAGGTACCCATTGCACACGTTCACCCTCTATAAGCCAAAAAAACTGGATGCCTCACCTAACAATGTAAACATCAACAATATCTACCAGACATTAATCCCTCAAAATACTGTGTGCTCGGCCCAACACTCTTGGATTAGATCAGGGGTGGGCAAACCTGTCCTCAAGGGCCATATCCAGTTCATGTTTTTAGGATTTCTGTCTGTAGAAACAGGTGGGATAATTACTGACCCAGCCAAATAGATTAACTCAGCTGTACATGATTAAAGAAATCCTAAAAACATGAACTGGATATGGCCCTTGAGGACAGGTTTGCCCACCCCTGGATTAGATGGTGGTAAAGGAATTTGAACATGGAGCCATAATCCTAAAGGGAGGATATCTGTACATTAAGGCTTTGTACTTCCCTTGCCCAAGGCATGGACAAATGCTGCAAATTATTGTTAACATTGACTAGCATGTTTAAACAGACATAGGTGGTATTACGACACACACTTTGAAGAGAAACAAAGGTGGAATGTTAATTTGTCACTACTTTCCACTTTAAGAGGACAAGCTACATGAAAATGGTATTGAGAATAAATTTCACATTTCTACACCACAATAACATTGGAGACCTGCATTATCAGGTTCAGCAAACATATCAAGTGACTGCTGCCTAACAATGGGTAATCAGACTAATGTAACTAGTTCTCATGTGGAATATCTATGGTGGCTGTAAGTTTACATATAGCTGCCTTGACCAATTAGCAAACTAGGGGCCTGATTCATTAAGGATCTTATCTGTCATTTTTTGCTTATCTTAAGCTAATCCACTCTGTTCATGCTCAGAAAAGGGAGATAAGAAGCAAAAGCCACTGCATAAGTGACGAATTTCTTACGCTAGGATGAAAATCCATCTTTGCTTCACTCTTATCTCCCCGTTTCTTCATAACAATAAGCATCTTACCTTTTGCACAAGATAAGAAGATTACTAATGATTCAGGCCCTAGGTGATGGTATTATGGCCTTGTAGCAAGACTCCACTAGCTTAGTGCCCTAATGCATTCCCCATAATTGTTAGTGTGGGGTTTGTGTCTGGCATGTGGGTGTTGGAACACTTTGAAACAAAGTGCCACTAGCACAAGCGAAAAATATTGTTATCCCATTTGGCCCAGGGCCAAAAGTTGGTAGTGTGTGACCTGACACTGCTAACATTTTTGCTTTCTTTATATACATTTACCTGTAATGTGATGCCTATATTCCTACGCACATCACATGTTCGCTCTAAAAGCTGAAAGTGTCCAAACAATTTACTACTAAGCACCAAACACACATACAAACCTCCACACTATAGCCATTTTCTAAAACTATACATTTACCCCATTGAGCGTGTTTGTAGGCTATGGTGAATCTGTGGCAAAGGAGAAAATAACCACACCTAGATTTCATATTCATTTAAAATAAAACCTGTTCCACAATAGTTTTGAAAGCACTACACATGGATTTATGGGTATTAAAATATTATTCAGTGCACTGTAGTAATGGTACAAAATGGCATGACAACTGATTGCTGACACATTTGCAGCATAGGCTAGATTTATTACATATATGAATTCAAATGTGCTGACAAAAACAAAGCAAACAAGGTAATGGTCTGTGTGTGTAAAAATTCCTTGGATTAAGAGATGACAATCTGGCCAGACTGAAGAGAGACATAAGCAGGCTTGGAGCTCTGGGGAAATTCAACAACATGTAGTGAGACACGAATTGCACAAATCCAAAATCCACGCCAACACACCCTGTTGAACGAAAGGCAACAAATTAATATGGCAATATTAGGTCAGACAACTTGCATTTTGATATCAAGAGATTGAGCAATGTATTGGCATGTGTAAAAAAGACAGTAATATTATAGTGTATAATAATGGCTTGTGTGTTTGGACTATACCTAGGATTCTGAATGCACTATTTGACTTAATTTGAAACACCAAACCCATATGTTACATAGCTAGCATCTGCCCATATGTTTTGTTTGTGCAACCACACATTGCAGGCTTAGTAACGACGACATTATTGTATGGAGCACACTCACTGGCCAATCACATTTTAGTGCAGATAGCACTATACTACTTACATTTGAAAACACCCTTCACCATGGCAACATCCACCAACTCCAAAGGGAAGTGCAATGGCAGAAAAGCCAGCACTGCAGGCCAAGTGTAATCTAAAGGCTGTAGATATAAGAAAAACAAATAAAGTGTCAATAATGTGCACTCCAACACTATATGTGCTGATCAATAAACTGTAGAAAAACCAAACATCAATTATGTTGCCACATTAGGCTGTTGATTTAAACTACCCCATTAACGTGCATTTAGCTAAAGACATTAAGGCTAAACTTGGAGGCATGAAGCTATACTTTCTACACACATTGTAAAGGTAAAATACAGGTAGGCATGGTTTTTCCCCTATTATTACACATATAAACCATTTCAGTAACACACCAGACCATGTCTATTCATATTCCCATTTTGAATAACCATACCTTAGATAATCAACCCTTGACTAAGCTTGCACATGATTTGACCACTGATCTTTTAAATGTGAAGATATTTATGTTTTGTTCCAAAAAAAATAAAAAAAAAATACAACATTGACCCCTTTCATTGTAACATGCTTTGTCCACTAGAACATTTACTTATTTTTTATCCTTTGCTCTCCTTAATGACTCAAGCACAGAGTGTTAATGTGTCTTTAAGGTAGGGTCTGAAAAACCACACTTCAAATAAAAGGTATTAGAAAAAGAAAAGAGAAAAAAAACAAAAAACAGTATGGACATTCTTAATGCAAAGTATTTTAACAAGGGGTATGTAATAAAACAATATCTGGTTTCTACTTACCACACACACAGACAAATGTGGAATGTCAATAAGCAATCACTAGACACCCAAAAAACACAATCCAGGACCAAGATCTGTGGAGGGGAGGGTAAACAGGTACAAAATAAATCAATATAGATGGATAATCTTTATGTGTGTCACTACAGTCGAGAGGTATCTATGCAGAGACACATCCCAAGTCTACACAGTTGCCTCAATATTCAAACTCTGCAGCTAATTAAAGACTTTTCCACTAACCTTCAACATAAAATTCTTAACCATTATGACCTTTCAGCATAATTTTCTATCTGTATCTCACCAATATCTTTTCCTACAAATAAACATGAGTGTTGAGCAAGGTACAGCAATAAACTGCAGAGATTATGAAACATTTCACCATTAAGTGCTACTTACCCAGAATTGTGAATCTCCCAACAACACAGAAAGCCAAGCAAGGTCTTTTTAAGTAACACTGTAATTAGTGAATTAAATGCAGGTGAGTAGGCTGGAGAGTATGCCGGACACGTCATTAGGAGCACGCAGGTGCGTTCTAATTAGCCAAGTGTGGTTTTGTGTAAAAGTGACCTGACATGTGAGCAACGTTTATTTTCTGTAGGTAAGTAGAGATTATAACGATTATTACAGATGTCATTAATGAGCTAAGCTGTTAGTGTTGTGGCAATAGTATGGGTAAAATAGTTTTAAGTACAATTCTATGAGGTATTATTCATTTGCATGTGCTACATTTAGATGTGCCATGATAGTGTAGTGGTTATGTATTTCACCCCCCAATACTAAGTGCAGAAGTTCAAGGCCCCAGGTCAACCCTAAGCACCAATAGAGGTAATAAAACACATTATTAAGCATACTCCTAAAAGTAAAAAACTATATGCAACTGCTTGTATTTAGCGTAAGATTCGCAAACGCGCTTAATTCGCATTTGTTTGGTGACGTTTTTGCAGCTCCTGTTGCTTTAGTAAAACAGTGTTTTTATTAATGTGTGTTTATCTAGGGTTATTATTTGAATACCACGTTATCCATCATGCTGTACATATTAATTGCAACATGGCCAATTTATCAGGTCTAAGACAGTCATTCAGCTGTGCTAACTAGTTAATGTGCAGTTTGGTGTTGGTGTTTCAATGTGAAGTATAACTCAGTGAATAAAGAAATGAGCTTGCAACAACAAGGTAATGAGTTTGAACCCTGAATGATGCGTGTATGTGGCTAACCTTGGTATATTTACAAGTTTGAGGGTATTTATTCCACTCTGTGACTTAGTATATGTTTTGGTGTGTAAGGTGGCTATATGTAATGTTCAACAGTGTTATCAGCTACAACACAGCAAAGCAGTTGTTGGCAAAGACTTTGGATTTCAAAGATATGTGAATTCTGTACTGGCAACAGTGGAAAAAGCTAAGTGCTCCACCAAATAAAATTGTAGAAATGGGAGCAATAAATGTTCTATTTTTGATTTGTATTTATCAACATGGATATATTTCGATATGCATAAATTGTGACTCTGCATGCACCAAATCTTTCTGGGTATCATATTTCCAAGTATTGGCATTTTTCCCCATGTTTTAAGGGAAACAACTTATGCTAGAAGTTGCTGGTCATCTTTAATTTGTATTCTATTCCCTTGACATCACCACTTGTACAGTGGTGTAGCAGTTAGCCAATCCACCTTGCCAGCTTGCTACGTGGGTTCGAGTCCTCACCAGCCCTCGGCTCTTAGGGATCATTAATATCCTTAGACAATTTGTGTTGCTGTTAAAAGTGTCCCTGTGGTAATAGTACACTTGTTTTAAATTTGCATAAATCATGTGTGTAAAACCCTGAAATATATTTTCGAGTTATTATATGTCTATTAATATTATTTGTTCTTGCAAACGCACCATCACCAACTGTCAAATCAGGCATGTAACATATTGAGACTAATGATATTGGTAATTGTTCAGAATGGTTGGAGATTTATCATAAATATTTATGACAAAGTCTATTGTTTGGGAGACATTTTACATAAAATGAAATACTTACCCATGCAGTGTGCACAGCAATTCCGGCAGTGGAATGAATGTGGAATGCACTGAGGCAACCATTCCGGCAGTGGAATGAATGTGGAATGCACTGAGGCAACCATTCCGGCAGCCGGAATGAATGTGGAATGCACTGAGGCAACCATTCCGGCAGCCGGAATGAATGTGGAATGCACTGAGGCAACCATTCCGGCAGCCGGAATGAATGTGGAATGCACTGAGGCAACCATTCCGGCAGTGGAATGAATGTGGAATGCACTGAGGCAACCATTCCGGCAGCCGGAATGCACTGTGACCTGGATTCTCCCCATAATGCTGAGGAGATATGTGGCTAGCAGTGTACAGGCCTATAAAAGGCAGTCCTCTTTACTGAAGAGGCAGTAAGCAGCAGAGGGCGCTATTTCCAGCTAACTAATTCCGGCATTCCGGCAGTCCCGGATTGAGGCCAAAGGGCCAAAATAACATCAAACATGTTGCACTTGCGAATTGCATTGATTAGAAAGGGGTATTTAAAGCAAAACAAGCTTAATTTACACAAACATACTAATGGAACATTTGTAAGATATGTAAAAGCTCAATAAAATAAAAAAATTTAAAAATTTTTTTTTTTGCCACAGGCAGTCTGTATTGATATGTATGTATGTTGTGCATATTTCGTTTTGCATTTTAAACGCAAAAGATGCTCCTAAAGGCGTTTAATAGTGGTTTTAGCTAGCTGTATTGGAGTTAAACATGACCCTGGCCTTCCTTAACTTTTGTGAAAGATTTGAGACAGGAGTGACGTCAGTTTCACTCATCTGGGCAGAGGGAACGCCTACTATTCTCAAGTGAAAAAGCATAACGCCTACTTTACTCAAGTACTATCTCATCTCCGCCCAGTCCGCGCCTACTCTCCGCCCATTCCCACCCATATGTTCTCAAGTGGTCAGCAGTCATCTCAAATCTATTTGCGTTGGAGTTTGAGATTGAGTCGCCTTTTGAGAGCTGTATCTGCCGTGCTTGAGTAGCGTATGTAGTGTTTTGCGCTGCGTAAGCGTCGTTTCGCGCATGCGCAGAGCCATTTAGCAGATGCGTATGCGTTTGCGAATTTTGATGAATCGGGCCCCTAGATATTAAAAAGTCATTAACATGATGAGGGGGTGCTCTATCCATTATACAACATAAGTAGGACAAAAAAGGGGGGGAAAGAAATGGATTATTAGAGCACTACTAATCCGATCTGAATAATTGAGAATATCTCTCATATTCCAGAAAAATATCTGGTCGGTATAGTGGGAACATATCAAATGGTCCAATATTGAATTATTATTATTATTATTATTATTATAGGGTAAATACAGAGAGTTGCCAAACCATTCATGGGATCTATCCTATTTGATACTGTTTTTGCTCTCTCCTATTGGATTATACAGAAATTAATACACCCCTGCTACCTCCTAGCTCTACTATCCGTGGTATAATTTTAAACAATTAATTTCTGCACTTATTTTTGCACATTTACTTTTTTCTCCTTTTTTCTCTTTTATTTCACCTTTTTATTAAGAGGGTATTTCCATCTCAATAGAGATATGTTTTTAATTTGTTAATATCAATAAAGGCATTTGCCCTATAATAATAATAATAATAATAATAATTCAATATTGGACCATTTGATATGTTCCCACTATACCGACCAGATATTTTTCTGGAATATGAGAGATATTCTCAATTATTTAGATCGGATTAGGAGTGCTCTAATAATCCATTTCTTTCCCCCCCCTTTTTTGTCCTACTTATGTTGTATAATGGATAGAGCACCCCCTCATCATGTTAATGACTTTTTGATATCTAGATGAGGCATATCCTAACCCTGTGCGGATTACTTTCTCTTTCCTTTCGACTATTGTATTACTGAGTGGTATTCTCAGCCTCTAGTATCCAGCACGGGTTTTATGATAGATGTTATATGATACTGGAACATATCTAGTGATATACCAATTACATTTACACATATCTTTAATACTCACCAAACAAGGAATAACCAATATTTTATTCTCTTTCCATTGATTTATGAATATTATGGCTAATTTTAGTCTTCAGGCAGATCTTAACAGTAGGGGGTTATGGGTAACTGACGTCATTAATGACGTCATACCCGGAAGTAAGAGCTAGTGAGCGGCGATGCCGCTGAACGCTCTCTGGCATAATTTATTTTAATGGTCAGTGATTCTATAATATATTTATACATATGCCGCTTTTCTCTCTTCCTGGGCTAGCAATAATCATGTGCTAGAAATCGGCGCCTTGCTATTTATTTACAAGGAGGGACAATGTTTATATATACAGTGTACTACACTCATACAGCACTGGTATTTTTCTGTGGGCTCACAGCATTTATGAACCAGCAAATAATGTCCTACTAAATAACATAATAAGCAACATTGTGTATATATATATACAATCTGTATCAAAGCGTCATATTTTCCCAGGCATAGCAGGGGTTCTTTTCATTGATCAGCTAATAATCATACTGAGGGATTATTGATTCTAAACCTCTAATTAGCTTATACACCATTGCTATGCTGATCGATTTCTTTTTAATCCATATATAAGGGATTAATAACATTCTTTAACTAA
>JAVHZZ010000598.1:0-22365 GCA_036250195.1 Mixophyes australis | reverse complement strand
CCGATCTCCCTTTCTCTTGGAAACAATGACTTACATCAATTCTTTTACATAATTCTTGTTTCTCATGACATTTCTAACATTGCCCACAATTATCAACTTTCTAAGTCTTTCTAAACAGGAGAAATCGCAAAACATAGTCATTTCTTCATTGGCGTCCAAAAACAACGCTTTTTTACACTCCGATCTCCCTTTCTCTTGGAAACAATGACTTACATCAATTCTTTTACATAATTCTTGTTTCTCATGACATTTCTAACATTGCCCACAATTATCAACTTTTTAAGTCTTTCTAAACAGGAGAAATCGCAAAACATAGTCATTTCTTCATTGGCGTCCAAAAACAACGCTTTTTTACACTCCGATCTCCCTTTCTCTTGGAAACAATGACTTACATCAATTCTTTTACATAATTCTTGTTTCTCATGACATTTCTAACATTGCCCACAATTATCAACTTTCTAAGTCTTTCTAAACAGGAGAAATCGCAAAACATAGTCATTTCTTCATTGGCGTCCAAAAACAACGCTTTTTTACACTCCGATCTCCCTTTCTCTTGGAAACAATGACTTACATCAATTCTTTTACATAATTCTTGTTTCTCATGACATTTCTAACATTGCCCACAATTATCAACTTTCTAAGTCTTTCTAAACAGGAGAAATCGCAAAACATAGTCATTTCTTCATTGGCGTCCAAAAACAACGCTTTTTTACACTCCGATCTCCCTTTCTCTTGGAAACAATGACTTACATCAATTCTTTTACATAATTCTTGTTTCTCATGACATTTCTAACATTGCCCACAATTATCAACTTTCTAAGTCTTTCTAAACAGGAGAAATCGCAAAACATAGTCATTTCTTCATTGGCGTCCAAAAACAACGCTTTTTTACACTCCGATCTCCCTTTCTCTTGGAAACAATGACTTACATCAATTCTTTTACATAATTCTTGTTTCTCATGACATTTCTAACATTGCCCACAATTATCAACTTTCTAAGTCTTTCTAAACAGGAGAAATCGCAAAACATAGTCATTTCTTCATTGGCGTCCAAAAACAACGCTTTTTTACACTCCGATCTCCCTTTCTCTTGGAAACAATGACTTACATCAATTCTTTTACATAATTCTTGTTTCTCATGACATTTCTAACATTGCCCACAATTATCAACTTTCTAAGTCTTTCTAAACAGGAGAAATCGCAAAACATAGTCATTTCTTCATTGGCGTCCAAAAACAACGCTTTTTTACACTCCGATCTCCCTTTCTCTTGGAAACAATGACTTACATCAATTCTTTTACATAATTCTTGTTTCTCATGACATTTCTAACATTGCCCACAATTATCAACTTTCTAAGTCTTTCTAAACAGGAGAAATCGCAAAACATAGTCATTTCTTCATTGGCGTCCAAAAACAACGCTTTTTTACACTCCGATCTCCCTTTCTCTTGGAAACAATGACTTACATCAATTCTTTTACATAATTCTTGTTTCTCATGACATTTCTAACATTGCCCACAATTATCAACTTTCTAAGTCTTTCTAAACAGGAGAAATCGCAAAACATAGTCATTTCTTCATTGGCGTCCAAAAACAACGCTTTTTTACACTCCGATCTCCCTTTCTCTTGGAAACAATGACTTACATCAATTCTTTTACATAATTCTTGTTTCTCATGACATTTCTAACATTGCCCACAATTATCAACTTTCTAAGTCTTTCTAAACAGGAGAAATCGCAAAACATAGTCATTTCTTCATTGGCGTCCAAAAACAACGCTTTTTTACACTCCGATCTCCCTTTCTCTTGGAAACAATGACTTACATCAATTCTTTTACATAATTCTTGTTTCTCATGACATTTCTAACATTGCCCACAATTATCAACTTTCTAAGTCTTTCTAAACAGGAGAAATCGCAAAACATAGTCATTTCTTCATTGGCGTCCAAAAACAACGCTTTTTTACACTCCGATCTCCCTTTCTCTTGGAAACAATGACTTACATCAATTCTTTTACATAATTCTTGTTTCTCATGACATTTCTAACATTGCCCACAATTATCAACTTTCTAAGTCTTTCTAAACAGGAGAAATCGCAAAACATAGTCATTTCTTCATTGGCGTCCAAAAACAACGCTTTTTTACACTCCGATCTCCCTTTCTCTTGGAAACAATGACTTACATCAATTCTTTTACATAATTCTTGTTTCTCATGACATTTCTAACATTGCCCACAATTATCAACTTTCTAAGTCTTTCTAAACAGGAGAAATCGCAAAACATAGTCATTTCTTCATTGGCGTCCAAAAACAACGCTTTTTTACACTCCGATCTCCCTTTCTCTTGGAAACAATGACTTACATCAATTCTTTTACATAATTCTTGTTTCTCATGACATTTCTAACATTGCCCACAATTATCAACTTTCTAAGTCTTTCTAAACAGGAGAAATCGCAAAACATAGTCATTTCTTCATTGGCGTCCAAAAACAACGCTTTTTTACACTCCGATCTCCCTTTCTCTTGGAAACAATGACTTACATCAATTCTTTTACATAATTCTTGTTTCTCATGACATTTCTAACATTGCCCACAATTATCAACTTTCTAAGTCTTTCTAAACAGGAGAAATCGCAAAACATAGTCATTTCTTCATTGGCGTCCAAAAACAACGCTTTTTTACACTCCGATCTCCCTTTCTCTTGGAAACAATGACTTACATCAATTCTTTTACATAATTCTTGTTTCTCATGACATTTCTAACATTGCCCACAATTATCAACTTTCTAAGTCTTTCTAAACAGGAGAAATCGCAAAACATAGTCATTTCTTCATTGGCGTCCAAAAACAACGCTTTTTTACACTCCGATCTCCCTTTCTCTTGGAAACAATGACTTACATCAATTCTTTTACATAATTCTTGTTTCTCATGACATTTCTAACATTGCCCACAATTATCAACTTTCTAAGTCTTTCTAAACAGGAGAAATCGCAAAACATAGTCATTTCTTCATTGGCGTCCAAAAACAACGCTTTTTTACACTCCGATCTCCCTTTCTCTTGGAAACAATGACTTACATCAATTCTTTTACATAATTCTTGTTTCTCATGACATTTCTAACATTGCCCACAATTATCAACTTTCTAAGTCTTTCTAAACAGGAGAAATCGCAAAACATAGTCATTTCTTCATTGGCGTCCAAAAACAACGCTTTTTTACACTCCGATCTCCCTTTCTCTTGGAAACAATGACTTACATCAATTCTTTTACATAATTCTTGTTTCTCATGACATTTCTAACATTGCCCACAATTATCAACTTTCTAAGTCTTTCTAAACAGGAGAAATCGCAAAACATAGTCATTTCTTCATTGGCGTCCAAAAACAACGCTTTTTTACACTCCGATCTCCCTTTCTCTTGGAAACAATGACTTACATCAATTCTTTTACATAATTCTTGTTTCTCATGACATTTCTAACATTGCCCACAATTATCAACTTTCTAAGTCTTTCTAAACAGGAGAAATCGCAAAACATAGTCATTTCTTCATTGGCGTCCAAAAACAACGCTTTTTTACACTCCGATCTCCCTTTCTCTTGGAAACAATGACTTACATCAATTCTTTTACATAATTCTTGTTTCTCATGACATTTCTAACATTGCCCACAATTATCAACTTTCTAAGTCTTTCTAAACAGGAGAAATCGCAAAACATAGTCATTTCTTCATTGGCGTCCAAAAACAACGCTTTTTTACACTCCGATCTCCCTTTCTCTTGGAAACAATGACTTACATCAATTCTTTTACATAATTCTTGTTTCTCATGACATTTCTAACATTGCCCACAATTATCAACTTTCTAAGTCTTTCTAAACAGGAGAAATCGCAAAACATAGTCATTTCTTCATTGGCGTCCAAAAACAACGCTTTTTTACACTCCGATCTCCCTTTCTCTTGGAAACAATGACTTACATCAATTCTTTTACATAATTCTTGTTTCTCATGACATTTCTAACATTGCCCACAATTATCAACTTTCTAAGTCTTTCTAAACAGGAGAAATCGCAAAACATAGTCATTTCTTCATTGGCGTCCAAAAACAACGCTTTTTTACACTCCGATCTCCCTTTCTCTTGGAAACAATGACTTACATCAATTCTTTTACATAATTCTTGTTTCTCATGACATTTCTAACATTGCCCACAATTATCAACTTTCTAAGTCTTTCTAAACAGGAGAAATCGCAAAACATAGTCATTTCTTCATTGGCGTCCAAAAACAACGCTTTTTTACACTCCGATCTCCCTTTCTCTTGGAAACAATGACTTACATCAATTCTTTTACATAATTCTTGTTTCTCATGACATTTCTAACATTGCCCACAATTATCAACTTTCTAAGTCTTTCTAAACAGGAGAAATCGCAAAACATAGTCATTTCTTCATTGGCGTCCAAAAACAACGCTTTTTTACACTCCGATCTCCCTTTCTCTTGGAAACAATGACTTACATCAATTCTTTTACATAATTCTTGTTTCTCATGACATTTCTAACATTGCCCACAATTATCAACTTTCTAAGTCTTTCTAAACAGGAGAAATCGCAAAACATAGTCATTTCTTCATTGGCGTCCAAAAACAACGCTTTTTTACACTCCGATCTCCCTTTCTCTTGGAAACAATGACTTACATCAATTCTTTTACATAATTCTTGTTTCTCATGACATTTCTAACATTGCCCACAATTATCAACTTTCTAAGTCTTTCTAAACAGGAGAAATCGCAAAACATAGTCATTTCTTCATTGGCGTCCAAAAACAACGCTTTTTTACACTCCGATCTCCCTTTCTCTTGGAAACAATGACTTACATCAATTCTTTTACATAATTCTTGTTTCTCATGACATTTCTAACATTGCCCACAATTATCAACTTTCTAAGTCTTTCTAAACAGGAGAAATCGCAAAACATAGTCATTTCTTCATTGGCGTCCAAAAACAACGCTTTTTTACACTCCGATCTCCCTTTCTCTTGGAAACAATGACTTACATCAATTCTTTTACATAATTCTTGTTTCTCATGACATTTCTAACATTGCCCACAATTATCAACTTTCTAAGTCTTTCTAAACAGGAGAAATCGCAAAACATAGTCATTTCTTCATTGGCGTCCAAAAACAACGCTTTTTTACACTCCGATCTCCCTTTCTCTTGGAAACAATGACTTACATCAATTCTTTTACATAATTCTTGTTTCTCATGACATTTCTAACATTGCCCACAATTATCAACTTTCTAAGTCTTTCTAAACAGGAGAAATCGCAAAACATAGTCATTTCTTCATTGGCGTCCAAAAACAACGCTTTTTTACACTCCGATCTCCCTTTCTCTTGGAAACAATGACTTACATCAATTCTTTTACATAATTCTTGTTTCTCATGACATTTCTAACATTGCCCACAATTATCAACTTTCTAAGTCTTTCTAAACAGGAGAAATCGCAAAACATAGTCATTTCTTCATTGGCGTCCAAAAACAACGCTTTTTTACACTCCGATCTCCCTTTCTCTTGGAAACAATGACTTACATCAATTCTTTTACATAATTCTTGTTTCTCATGACATTTCTAACATTGCCCACAATTATCAACTTTCTAAGTCTTTCTAAACAGGAGAAATCGCAAAACATAGTCATTTCTTCATTGGCGTCCAAAAACAACGCTTTTTTACACTCCGATCTCCCTTTCTCTTGGAAACAATGACTTACATCAATTCTTTTACATAATTCTTGTTTCTCATGACATTTCTAACATTGCCCACAATTATCAACTTTCTAAGTCTTTCTAAACAGGAGAAATCGCAAAACATAGTCATTTCTTCATTGGCGTCCAAAAACAACGCTTTTTTACACTCCGATCTCCCTTTCTCTTGGAAACAATGACTTACATCAATTCTTTTACATAATTCTTGTTTCTCATGACATTTCTAACATTGCCCACAATTATCAACTTTCTAAGTCTTTCTAAACAGGAGAAATCGCAAAACATAGTCATTTCTTCATTGGCGTCCAAAAACAACGCTTTTTTACACTCCGATCTCCCTTTCTCTTGGAAACAATGACTTACATCAATTCTTTTACATAATTCTTGTTTCTCATGACATTTCTAACATTGCCCACAATTATCAACTTTCTAAGTCTTTCTAAACAGGAGAAATCGCAAAACATAGTCATTTCTTCATTGGCGTCCAAAAACAACGCTTTTTTACACTCCGATCTCCCTTTCTCTTGGAAACAATGACTTACATCAATTCTTTTACATAATTCTTGTTTCTCATGACATTTCTAACATTGCCCACAATTATCAACTTTCTAAGTCTTTCTAAACAGGAGAAATCGCAAAACATAGTCATTTCTTCATTGGCGTCCAAAAACAACGCTTTTTTACACTCCGATCTCCCTTTCTCTTGGAAACAATGACTTACATCAATTCTTTTACATAATTCTTGTTTCTCATGACATTTCTAACATTGCCCACAATTATCAACTTTCTAAGTCTTTCTAAACAGGAGAAATCGCAAAACATAGTCATTTCTTCATTGGCGTCCAAAAACAACGCTTTTTTACACTCCGATCTCCCTTTCTCTTGGAAACAATGACTTACATCAATTCTTTTACATAATTCTTGTTTCTCATGACATTTCTAACATTGCCCACAATTATCAACTTTCTAAGTCTTTCTAAACAGGAGAAATCGCAAAACATAGTCATTTCTTCATTGGCGTCCAAAAACAACGCTTTTTTACACTCCGATCTCCCTTTCTCTTGGAAACAATGACTTACATCAATTCTTTTACATAATTCTTGTTTCTCATGACATTTCTAACATTGCCCACAATTATCAACTTTCTAAGTCTTTCTAAACAGGAGAAATCGCAAAACATAGTCATTTCTTCATTGGCGTCCAAAAACAACGCTTTTTTACACTCCGATCTCCCTTTCTCTTGGAAACAATGACTTACATCAATTCTTTTACATAATTCTTGTTTCTCATGACATTTCTAACATTGCCCACAATTATCAACTTTCTAAGTCTTTCTAAACAGGAGAAATCGCAAAACATAGTCATTTCTTCATTGGCGTCCAAAAACAACGCTTTTTTACACTCCGATCTCCCTTTCTCTTGGAAACAATGACTTACATCAATTCTTTTACATAATTCTTGTTTCTCATGACATTTCTAACATTGCCCACAATTATCAACTTTCTAAGTCTTTCTAAACAGGAGAAATCGCAAAACATAGTCATTTCTTCATTGGCGTCCAAAAACAACGCTTTTTTACACTCCGATCTCCCTTTCTCTTGGAAACAATGACTTACATCAATTCTTTTACATAATTCTTGTTTCTCATGACATTTCTAACATTGCCCACAATTATCAACTTTCTAAGTCTTTCTAAACAGGAGAAATCGCAAAACATAGTCATTTCTTCATTGGCGTCCAAAAACAACGCTTTTTTACACTCCGATCTCCCTTTCTCTTGGAAACAATGACTTACATCAATTCTTTTACATAATTCTTGTTTCTCATGACATTTCTAACATTGCCCACAATTATCAACTTTCTAAGTCTTTCTAAACAGGAGAAATCGCAAAACATAGTCATTTCTTCATTGGCGTCCAAAAACAACGCTTTTTTACACTCCGATCTCCCTTTCTCTTGGAAACAATGACTTACATCAATTCTTTTACATAATTCTTGTTTCTCATGACATTTCTAACATTGCCCACAATTATCAACTTTCTAAGTCTTTCTAAACAGGAGAAATCGCAAAACATAGTCATTTCTTCATTGGCGTCCAAAAACAACGCTTTTTTACACTCCGATCTCCCTTTCTCTTGGAAACAATGACTTACATCAATTCTTTTACATAATTCTTGTTTCTCATGACATTTCTAACATTGCCCACAATTATCAACTTTCTAAGTCTTTCTAAACAGGAGAAATCGCAAAACATAGTCATTTCTTCATTGGCGTCCAAAAACAACGCTTTTTTACACTCCGATCTCCCTTTCTCTTGGAAACAATGACTTACATCAATTCTTTTACATAATTCTTGTTTCTCATGACATTTCTAACATTGCCCACAATTATCAACTTTCTAAGTCTTTCTAAACAGGAGAAATCGCAAAACATAGTCATTTCTTCATTGGCGTCCAAAAACAACGCTTTTTTACACTCCGATCTCCCTTTCTCTTGGAAACAATGACTTACATCAATTCTTTTACATAATTCTTGTTTCTCATGACATTTCTAACATTGCCCACAATTATCAACTTTCTAAGTCTTTCTAAACAGGAGAAATCGCAAAACATAGTCATTTCTTCATTGGCGTCCAAAAACAACGCTTTTTTACACTCCGATCTCCCTTTCTCTTGGAAACAATGACTTACATCAATTCTTTTACATAATTCTTGTTTCTCATGACATTTCTAACATTGCCCACAATTATCAACTTTCTAAGTCTTTCTAAACAGGAGAAATCGCAAAACATAGTCATTTCTTCATTGGCGTCCAAAAACAACGCTTTTTTACACTCCGATCTCCCTTTCTCTTGGAAACAATGACTTACATCAATTCTTTTACATAATTCTTGTTTCTCATGACATTTCTAACATTGCCCACAATTATCAACTTTCTAAGTCTTTCTAAACAGGAGAAATCGCAAAACATAGTCATTTCTTCATTGGCGTCCAAAAACAACGCTTTTTTACACTCCGATCTCCCTTTCTCTTGGAAACAATGACTTACATCAATTCTTTTACATAATTCTTGTTTCTCATGACATTTCTAACATTGCCCACAATTATCAACTTTCTAAGTCTTTCTAAACAGGAGAAATCGCAAAACATAGTCATTTCTTCATTGGCGTCCAAAAACAACGCTTTTTTACACTCCGATCTCCCTTTCTCTTGGAAACAATGACTTACATCAATTCTTTTACATAATTCTTGTTTCTCATGACATTTCTAACATTGCCCACAATTATCAACTTTCTAAGTCTTTCTAAACAGGAGAAATCGCAAAACATAGTCATTTCTTCATTGGCGTCCAAAAACAACGCTTTTTTACACTCCGATCTCCCTTTCTCTTGGAAACAATGACTTACATCAATTCTTTTACATAATTCTTGTTTCTCATGACATTTCTAACATTGCCCACAATTATCAACTTTCTAAGTCTTTCTAAACAGGAGAAATCGCAAAACATAGTCATTTCTTCATTGGCGTCCAAAAACAACGCTTTTTTACACTCCGATCTCCCTTTCTCTTGGAAACAATGACTTACATCAATTCTTTTACATAATTCTTGTTTCTCATGACATTTCTAACATTGCCCACAATTATCAACTTTCTAAGTCTTTCTAAACAGGAGAAATCGCAAAACATAGTCATTTCTTCATTGGCGTCCAAAAACAACGCTTTTTTACACTCCGATCTCCCTTTCTCTTGGAAACAATGACTTACATCAATTCTTTTACATAATTCTTGTTTCTCATGACATTTCTAACATTGCCCACAATTATCAACTTTCTAAGTCTTTCTAAACAGGAGAAATCGCAAAACATAGTCATTTCTTCATTGGCGTCCAAAAACAACGCTTTTTTACACTCCGATCTCCCTTTCTCTTGGAAACAATGACTTACATCAATTCTTTTACATAATTCTTGTTTCTCATGACATTTCTAACATTGCCCACAATTATCAACTTTCTAAGTCTTTCTAAACAGGAGAAATCGCAAAACATAGTCATTTCTTCATTGGCGTCCAAAAACAACGCTTTTTTACACTCCGATCTCCCTTTCTCTTGGAAACAATGACTTACATCAATTCTTTTACATAATTCTTGTTTCTCATGACATTTCTAACATTGCCCACAATTATCAACTTTCTAAGTCTTTCTAAACAGGAGAAATCGCAAAACATAGTCATTTCTTCATTGGCGTCCAAAAACAACGCTTTTTTACACTCCGATCTCCCTTTCTCTTGGAAACAATGACTTACATCAATTCTTTTACATAATTCTTGTTTCTCATGACATTTCTAACATTGCCCACAATTATCAACTTTCTAAGTCTTTCTAAACAGGAGAAATCGCAAAACATAGTCATTTCTTCATTGGCGTCCAAAAACAACGCTTTTTTACACTCCGATCTCCCTTTCTCTTGGAAACAATGACTTACATCAATTCTTTTACATAATTCTTGTTTCTCATGACATTTCTAACATTGCCCACAATTATCAACTTTCTAAGTCTTTCTAAACAGGAGAAATCGCAAAACATAGTCATTTCTTCATTGGCGTCCAAAAACAACGCTTTTTTACACTCCGATCTCCCTTTCTCTTGGAAACAATGACTTACATCAATTCTTTTACATAATTCTTGTTTCTCATGACATTTCTAACATTGCCCACAATTATCAACTTTCTAAGTCTTTCTAAACAGGAGAAATCGCAAAACATAGTCATTTCTTCATTGGCGTCCAAAAACAACGCTTTTTTACACTCCGATCTCCCTTTCTCTTGGAAACAATGACTTACATCAATTCTTTTACATAATTCTTGTTTCTCATGACATTTCTAACATTGCCCACAATTATCAACTTTCTAAGTCTTTCTAAACAGGAGAAATCGCAAAACATAGTCATTTCTTCATTGGCGTCCAAAAACAACGCTTTTTTACACTCCGATCTCCCTTTCTCTTGGAAACAATGACTTACATCAATTCTTTTACATAATTCTTGTTTCTCATGACATTTCTAACATTGCCCACAATTATCAACTTTCTAAGTCTTTCTAAACAGGAGAAATCGCAAAACATAGTCATTTCTTCATTGGCGTCCAAAAACAACGCTTTTTTACACTCCGATCTCCCTTTCTCTTGGAAACAATGACTTACATCAATTCTTTTACATAATTCTTGTTTCTCATGACATTTCTAACATTGCCCACAATTATCAACTTTCTAAGTCTTTCTAAACAGGAGAAATCGCAAAACATAGTCATTTCTTCATTGGCGTCCAAAAACAACGCTTTTTTACACTCCGATCTCCCTTTCTCTTGGAAACAATGACTTACATCAATTCTTTTACATAATTCTTGTTTCTCATGACATTTCTAACATTGCCCACAATTATCAACTTTCTAAGTCTTTCTAAACAGGAGAAATCGCAAAACATAGTCATTTCTTCATTGGCGTCCAAAAACAACGCTTTTTTACACTCCGATCTCCCTTTCTCTTGGAAACAATGACTTACATCAATTCTTTTACATAATTCTTGTTTCTCATGACATTTCTAACATTGCCCACAATTATCAACTTTCTAAGTCTTTCTAAACAGGAGAAATCGCAAAACATAGTCATTTCTTCATTGGCGTCCAAAAACAACGCTTTTTTACACTCCGATCTCCCTTTCTCTTGGAAACAATGACTTACATCAATTCTTTTACATAATTCTTGTTTCTCATGACATTTCTAACATTGCCCACAATTATCAACTTTCTAAGTCTTTCTAAACAGGAGAAATCGCAAAACATAGTCATTTCTTCATTGGCGTCCAAAAACAACGCTTTTTTACACTCCGATCTCCCTTTCTCTTGGAAACAATGACTTACATCAATTCTTTTACATAATTCTTGTTTCTCATGACATTTCTAACATTGCCCACAATTATCAACTTTCTAAGTCTTTCTAAACAGGAGAAATCGCAAAACATAGTCATTTCTTCATTGGCGTCCAAAAACAACGCTTTTTTACACTCCGATCTCCCTTTCTCTTGGAAACAATGACTTACATCAATTCTTTTACATAATTCTTGTTTCTCATGACATTTCTAACATTGCCCACAATTATCAACTTTCTAAGTCTTTCTAAACAGGAGAAATCGCAAAACATAGTCATTTCTTCATTGGCGTCCAAAAACAACGCTTTTTTACACTCCGATCTCCCTTTCTCTTGGAAACAATGACTTACATCAATTCTTTTACATAATTCTTGTTTCTCATGACATTTCTAACATTGCCCACAATTATCAACTTTCTAAGTCTTTCTAAACAGGAGAAATCGCAAAACATAGTCATTTCTTCATTGGCGTCCAAAAACAACGCTTTTTTACACTCCGATCTCCCTTTCTCTTGGAAACAATGACTTACATCAATTCTTTTACATAATTCTTGTTTCTCATGACATTTCTAACATTGCCCACAATTATCAACTTTCTAAGTCTTTCTAAACAGGAGAAATCGCAAAACATAGTCATTTCTTCATTGGCGTCCAAAAACAACGCTTTTTTACACTCCGATCTCCCTTTCTCTTGGAAACAATGACTTACATCAATTCTTTTACATAATTCTTGTTTCTCATGACATTTCTAACATTGCCCACAATTATCAACTTTCTAAGTCTTTCTAAACAGGAGAAATCGCAAAACATAGTCATTTCTTCATTGGCGTCCAAAAACAACGCTTTTTTACACTCCGATCTCCCTTTCTCTTGGAAACAATGACTTACATCAATTCTTTTACATAATTCTTGTTTCTCATGACATTTCTAACATTGCCCACAATTATCAACTTTCTAAGTCTTTCTAAACAGGAGAAATCGCAAAACATAGTCATTTCTTCATTGGCGTCCAAAAACAACGCTTTTTTACACTCCGATCTCCCTTTCTCTTGGAAACAATGACTTACATCAATTCTTTTACATAATTCTTGTTTCTCATGACATTTCTAACATTGCCCACAATTATCAACTTTCTAAGTCTTTCTAAACAGGAGAAATCGCAAAACATAGTCATTTCTTCATTGGCGTCCAAAAACAACGCTTTTTTACACTCCGATCTCCCTTTCTCTTGGAAACAATGACTTACATCAATTCTTTTACATAATTCTTGTTTCTCATGACATTTCTAACATTGCCCACAATTATCAACTTTCTAAGTCTTTCTAAACAGGAGAAATCGCAAAACATAGTCATTTCTTCATTGGCGTCCAAAAACAACGCTTTTTTACACTCCGATCTCCCTTTCTCTTGGAAACAATGACTTACATCAATTCTTTTACATAATTCTTGTTTCTCATGACATTTCTAACATTGCCCACAATTATCAACTTTCTAAGTCTTTCTAAACAGGAGAAATCGCAAAACATAGTCATTTCTTCATTGGCGTCCAAAAACAACGCTTTTTTACACTCCGATCTCCCTTTCTCTTGGAAACAATGACTTACATCAATTCTTTTACATAATTCTTGTTTCTCATGACATTTCTAACATTGCCCACAATTATCAACTTTCTAAGTCTTTCTAAACAGGAGAAATCGCAAAACATAGTCATTTCTTCATTGGCGTCCAAAAACAACGCTTTTTTACACTCCGATCTCCCTTTCTCTTGGAAACAATGACTTACATCAATTCTTTTACATAATTCTTGTTTCTCATGACATTTCTAACATTGCCCACAATTATCAACTTTCTAAGTCTTTCTAAACAGGAGAAATCGCAAAACATAGTCATTTCTTCATTGGCGTCCAAAAACAACGCTTTTTTACACTCCGATCTCCCTTTCTCTTGGAAACAATGACTTACATCAATTCTTTTACATAATTCTTGTTTCTCATGACATTTCTAACATTGCCCACAATTATCAACTTTCTAAGTCTTTCTAAACAGGAGAAATCGCAAAACATAGTCATTTCTTCATTGGCGTCCAAAAACAACGCTTTTTTACACTCCGATCTCCCTTTCTCTTGGAACACAATGACTTACATCAATTCTTTTACATAATTCTTGTTTCTCATGACATTTCTAACATTGCCCACAATTATCAACTTTCTAAGTCTTTCTAAACAGGAGAAATCGCAAAACATAGTCATTTCTTCATTGGCGTCCAAAAACAACGCTTTTTTACACTCCGATCTCCCTTTCTCTTGGAAACAATGACTTACATCAATTCTTTTACATAATTCTTGTTTCTCATGACATTTCTAACATTGCCCACAATTATCAACTTTCTAAGTCTTTCTAAACAGGAGAAATCGCAAAACATAGTCATTTCTTCATTGGCGTCCAAAAACAACGCTTTTTTACACTCCGATCTCCCTTTCTCTTGGAAACAATGACTTACATCAATTCTTTTACATAATTCTTGTTTCTCATGACATTTCTAACATTGCCCACAATTATCAACTTTCTAAGTCTTTCTAAACAGGAGAAATCGCAAAACATAGTCATTTCTTCATTGGCGTCCAAAAACAACGCTTTTTTACACTCCGATCTCCCTTTCTCTTGGAAACAATGACTTACATCAATTCTTTTACATAATTCTTGTTTCTCATGACATTTCTAACATTGCCCACAATTATCAACTTTCTAAGTCTTTCTAAACAGGAGAAATCGCAAAACATAGTCATTTCTTCATTGGCGTCCAAAAACAACGCTTTTTTACACTCCGATCTCCCTTTCTCTTGGAAACAATGACTTACATCAATTCTTTTACATAATTCTTGTTTCTCATGACATTTCTAACATTGCCCACAATTATCAACTTTCTAAGTCTTTCTAAACAGGAGAAATCGCAAAACATAGTCATTTCTTCATTGGCGTCCAAAAACAACGCTTTTTTACACTCCGATCTCCCTTTCTCTTGGAAACAATGACTTACATCAATTCTTTTACATAATTCTTGTTTCTCATGACATTTCTAACATTGCCCACAATTATCAACTTTCTAAGTCTTTCTAAACAGGAGAAATCGCAAAACATAGTCATTTCTTCATTGGCGTCCAAAAACAACGCTTTTTTACACTCCGATCTCCCTTTCTCTTGGAAACAATGACTTACATCAATTCTTTTACATAATTCTTGTTTCTCATGACATTTCTAACATTGCCCACAATTATCAACTTTCTAAGTCTTTCTAAACAGGAGAAATCGCAAAACATAGTCATTTCTTCATTGGCGTCCAAAAACAACGCTTTTTTACACTCCGATCTCCCTTTCTCTTGGAAACAATGACTTACATCAATTCTTTTACATAATTCTTGTTTCTCATGACATTTCTAACATTGCCCACAATTATCAACTTTCTAAGTCTTTCTAAACAGGAGAAATCGCAAAACATAGTCATTTCTTCATTGGCGTCCAAAAACAACGCTTTTTTACACTCCGATCTCCCTTTCTCTTGGAAACAATGACTTACATCAATTCTTTTACATAATTCTTGTTTCTCATGACATTTCTAACATTGCCCACAATTATCAACTTTCTAAGTCTTTCTAAACAGGAGAAATCGCAAAACATAGTCATTTCTTCATTGGCGTCCAAAAACAACGCTTTTTTACACTCCGATCTCCCTTTCTCTTGGAAACAATGACTTACATCAATTCTTTTACATAATTCTTGTTTCTCATGACATTTCTAACATTGCCCACAATTATCAACTTTCTAAGTCTTTCTAAACAGGAGAAATCGCAAAACATAGTCATTTCTTCATTGGCGTCCAAAAACAACGCTTTTTTACACTCCGATCTCCCTTTCTCTTGGAAACAATGACTTACATCAATTCTTTTACATAATTCTTGTTTCTCATGACATTTCTAACATTGCCCACAATTATCAACTTTCTAAGTCTTTCTAAACAGGAGAAATCGCAAAACATAGTCATTTCTTCATTGGCGTCCAAAAACAACGCTTTTTTACACTCCGATCTCCCTTTCTCTTGGAAACAATGACTTACATCAATTCTTTTACATAATTCTTGTTTCTCATGACATTTCTAACATTGCCCACAATTATCAACTTTCTAAGTCTTTCTAAACAGGAGAAATCGCAAAACATAGTCATTTCTTCATTGGCGTCCAAAAACAACGCTTTTTTACACTCCGATCTCCCTTTCTCTTGGAAACAATGACTTACATCAATTCTTTTACATAATTCTTGTTTCTCATGACATTTCTAACATTGCCCACAATTATCAACTTTCTAAGTCTTTCTAAACAGGAGAAATCGCAAAACATAGTCATTTCTTCATTGGCGTCCAAAAACAACGCTTTTTTACACTCCGATCTCCCTTTCTCTTGGAAACAATGACTTACATCAATTCTTTTACATAATTCTTGTTTCTCATGACATTTCTAACATTGCCCACAATTATCAACTTTCTAAGTCTTTCTAAACAGGAGAAATCGCAAAACATAGTCATTTCTTCATTGGCGTCCAAAAACAACGCTTTTTTACACTCCGATCTCCCTTTCTCTTGGAAACAATGACTTACATCAATTCTTTTACATAATTCTTGTTTCTCATGACATTTCTAACATTGCCCACAATTATCAACTTTCTAAGTCTTTCTAAACAGGAGAAATCGCAAAACATAGTCATTTCTTCATTGGCGTCCAAAAACAACGCTTTTTTACACTCCGATCTCCCTTTCTCTTGGAAACAATGACTTACATCAATTCTTTTACATAATTCTTGTTTCTCATGACATTTCTAACATTGCCCACAATTATCAACTTTCTAAGTCTTTCTAAACAGGAGAAATCGCAAAACATAGTCATTTCTTCATTGGCGTCCAAAAACAACGCTTTTTTACACTCCGATCTCCCTTTCTCTTGGAAACAATGACTTACATCAATTCTTTTACATAATTCTTGTTTCTCATGACATTTCTAACATTGCCCACAATTATCAACTTTCTAAGTCTTTCTAAACAGGAGAAATCGCAAAACATAGTCATTTCTTCATTGGCGTCCAAAAACAACGCTTTTTTACACTCCGATCTCCCTTTCTCTTGGAAACAATGACTTACATCAATTCTTTTACATAATTCTTGTTTCTCATGACATTTCTAACATTGCCCACAATTATCAACTTTCTAAGTCTTTCTAAACAGGAGAAATCGCAAAACATAGTCATTTCTTCATTGGCGTCCAAAAACAACGCTTTTTTACACTCCGATCTCCCTTTCTCTTGGAAACAATGACTTACATCAATTCTTTTACATAATTCTTGTTTCTCATGACATTTCTAACATTGCCCACAATTATCAACTTTCTAAGTCTTTCTAAACAGGAGAAATCGCAAAACATAGTCATTTCTTCATTGGCGTCCAAAAACAACGCTTTTTTACACTCCGATCTCCCTTTCTCTTGGAAACAATGACTTACATCAATTCTTTTACATAATTCTTGTTTCTCATGACATTTCTAACATTGCCCACAATTATCAACTTTCTAAGTCTTTCTAAACAGGAGAAATCGCAAAACATAGTCATTTCTTCATTGGCGTCCAAAAACAACGCTTTTTTACACTCCGATCTCCCTTTCTCTTGGAAACAATGACTTACATCAATTCTTTTACATAATTCTTGTTTCTCATGACATTTCTAACATTGCCCACAATTATCAACTTTCTAAGTCTTTCTAAACAGGAGAAATCGCAAAACATAGTCATTTCTTCATTGGCGTCCAAAAACAACGCTTTTTTACACTCCGATCTCCCTTTCTCTTGGAAACAATGACTTACATCAATTCTTTTACATAATTCTTGTTTCTCATGACATTTCTAACATTGCCCACAATTATCAACTTTCTAAGTCTTTCTAAACAGGAGAAATCGCAAAACATAGTCATTTCTTCATTGGCGTCCAAAAACAACGCTTTTTTACACTCCGATCTCCCTTTCTCTTGGAAACAATGACTTACATCAATTCTTTTACATAATTCTTGTTTCTCATGACATTTCTAACATTGCCCACAATTATCAACTTTCTAAGTCTTTCTAAACAGGAGAAATCGCAAAACATAGTCATTTCTTCATTGGCGTCCAAAAACAACGCTTTTTTACACTCCGATCTCCCTTTCTCTTGGAAACAATGACTTACATCAATTCTTTTACATAATTCTTGTTTCTCATGACATTTCTAACATTGCCCACAATTATCAACTTTCTAAGTCTTTCTAAACAGGAGAAATCGCAAAACATAGTCATTTCTTCATTGGCGTCCAAAAACAACGCTTTTTTACACTCCGATCTCCCTTTCTCTTGGAAACAATGACTTACATCAATTCTTTTACATAATTCTTGTTTCTCATGACATTTCTAACATTGCCCACAATTATCAACTTTCTAAGTCTTTCTAAACAGGAGAAATCGCAAAACATAGTCATTTCTTCATTGGCGTCCAAAAACAACGCTTTTTTACACTCCGATCTCCCTTTCTCTTGGAAACAATGACTTACATCAATTCTTTTACATAATTCTTGTTTCTCATGACATTTCTAACATTGCCCACAATTATCAACTTTCTAAGTCTTTCTAAACAGGAGAAATCGCAAAACATAGTCATTTCTTCATTGGCGTCCAAAAACAACGCTTTTTTACACTCCGATCTCCCTTTCTCTTGGAAACAATGACTTACATCAATTCTTTTACATAATTCTTGTTTCTCATGACATTTCTAACATTGCCCACAATTATCAACTTTCTAAGTCTTTCTAAACAGGAGAAATCGCAAAACATAGTCATTTCTTCATTGGCGTCCAAAAACAACGCTTTTTTACACTCCGATCTCCCTTTCTCTTGGAAACAATGACTTACATCAATTCTTTTACATAATTCTTGTTTCTCATGACATTTCTAACATTGCCCACAATTATCAACTTTCTAAGTCTTTCTAAACAGGAGAAATCGCAAAACATAGTCATTTCTTCATTGGCGTCCAAAAACAACGCTTTTTTACACTCCGATCTCCCTTTCTCTTGGAAACAATGACTTACATCAATTCTTTTACATAATTCTTGTTTCTCATGACATTTCTAACATTGCCCACAATTATCAACTTTCTAAGTCTTTCTAAACAGGAGAAATCGCAAAACATAGTCATTTCTTCATTGGCGTCCAAAAACAACGCTTTTTTACACTCCGATCTCCCTTTCTCTTGGAAACAATGACTTACATCAATTCTTTTACATAATTCTTGTTTCTCATGACATTTCTAACATTGCCCACAATTATCAACTTTCTAAGTCTTTCTAAACAGGAGAAATCGCAAAACATAGTCATTTCTTCATTGGCGTCCAAAAACAACGCTTTTTTACACTCCGATCTCCCTTTCTCTTGGAAACAATGACTTACATCAATTCTTTTACATAATTCTTGTTTCTCATGACATTTCTAACATTGCCCACAATTATCAACTTTCTAAGTCTTTCTAAACAGGAGAAATCGCAAAACATAGTCATTTCTTCATTGGCGTCCAAAAACAACGCTTTTTTACACTCCGATCTCCCTTTCTCTTGGAAACAATGACTTACATCAATTCTTTTACATAATTCTTGTTTCTCATGACATTTCTAACATTGCCCACAATTATCAACTTTCTAAGTCTTTCTAAACAGGAGAAATCGCAAAACATAGTCATTTCTTCATTGGCGTCCAAAAACAACGCTTTTTTACACTCCGATCTCCCTTTCTCTTGGAAACAATGACTTACATCAATTCTTTTACATAATTCTTGTTTCTCATGACATTTCTAACATTGCCCACAATTATCAACTTTCTAAGTCTTTCTAAACAGGAGAAATCGCAAAACATAGTCATTTCTTCATTGGCGTCCAAAAACAACGCTTTTTTACACTCCGATCTCCCTTTCTCTTGGAAACAATGACTTACATCAATTCTTTTACATAATTCTTGTTTCTCATGACATTTCTAACATTGCCCACAATTATCAACTTTCTAAGTCTTTCTAAACAGGAGAAATCGCAAAACATAGTCATTTCTTCATTGGCGTCCAAAAACAACGCTTTTTTACACTCCGATCTCCCTTTCTCTTGGAAACAATGACTTACATCAATTCTTTTACATAATTCTTGTTTCTCATGACATTTCTAACATTGCCCACAATTATCAACTTTCTAAGTCTTTCTAAACAGGAGAAATCGCAAAACATAGTCATTTCTTCATTGGCGTCCAAAAACAACGCTTTTTTACACTCCGATCTCCCTTTCTCTTGGAAACAATGACTTACATCAATTCTTTTACATAATTCTTGTTTCTCATGACATTTCTAACATTGCCCACAATTATCAACTTTCTAAGTCTTTCTAAACAGGAGAAATCGCAAAACATAGTCATTTCTTCATTGGCGTCCAAAAACAACGCTTTTTTACACTCCGATCTCCCTTTCTCTTGGAAACAATGACTTACATCAATTCTTTTACATAATTCTTGTTTCTCATGACATTTCTAACATTGCCCACAATTATCAACTTTCTAAGTCTTTCTAAACAGGAGAAATCGCAAAACATAGTCATTTCTTCATTGGCGTCCAAAAACAACGCTTTTTTACACTCCGATCTCCCTTTCTCTTGGAAACAATGACTTACATCAATTCTTTTACATAATTCTTGTTTCTCATGACATTTCTAACATTGCCCACAATTATCAACTTTCTAAGTCTTTCTAAACAGGAGAAATCGCAAAACATAGTCATTTCTTCATTGGCGTCCAAAAACAACGCTTTTTTACACTCCGATCTCCCTTTCTCTTGGAAACAATGACTTACATCAATTCTTTTACATAATTCTTGTTTCTCATGACATTTCTAACATTGCCCACAATTATCAACTTTCTAAGTCTTTCTAAACAGGAGAAATCGCAAAACATAGTCATTTCTTCATTGGCGTCCAAAAACAACGCTTTTTTACACTCCGATCTCCCTTTCTCTTGGAAACAATGACTTACATCAATTCTTTTACATAATTCTTGTTTCTCATGACATTTCTAACATTGCCCACAATTATCAACTTTCTAAGTCTTTCTAAACAGGAGAAATCGCAAAACATAGTCATTTCTTCATTGGCGTCCAAAAACAACGCTTTTTTACACTCCGATCTCCCTTTCTCTTGGAAACAATGACTTACATCAATTCTTTTACATAATTCTTGTTTCTCATGACATTTCTAACATTGCCCACAATTATCAACTTTCTAAGTCTTTCTAAACAGGAGAAATCGCAAAACATAGTCATTTCTTCATTGGCGTCCAAAAACAACGCTTTTTTACACTCCGATCTCCCTTTCTCTTGGAAACAATGACTTACATCAATTCTTTTACATAATTCTTGTTTCTCATGACATTTCTAACATTGCCCACAATTATCAACTTTCTAAGTCTTTCTAAACAGGAGAAATCGCAAAACATAGTCATTTCTTCATTGGCGTCCAAAAACAACGCTTTTTTACACTCCGATCTCCCTTTCTCTTGGAAACAATGACTTACATCAATTCTTTTACATAATTCTTGTTTCTCATGACATTTCTAACATTGCCCACAATTATCAACTTTCTAAGTCTTTCTAAACAGGAGAAATCGCAAAACATAGTCATTTCTTCATTGGCGTCCAAAAACAACGCTTTTTTACACTCCGATCTCCCTTTCTCTTGGAAACAATGACTTACATCAATTCTTTTACATAATTCTTGTTTCTCATGACATTTCTAACATTGCCCACAATTATCAACTTTCTAAGTCTTTCTAAACAGGAGAAATCGCAAAACATAGTCATTTCTTCATTGGCGTCCAAAAACAACGCTTTTTTACACTCCGATCTCCCTTTCTCTTGGAAACAATGACTTACATCAATTCTTTTACATAATTCTTGTTTCTCATGACATTTCTAACATTGCCCACAATTATCAACTTTCTAAGTCTTTCTAAACAGGAGAAATCGCAAAACATAGTCATTTCTTCATTGGCGTCCAAAAACAACGCTTTTTTACACTCCGATCTCCCTTTCTCTTGGAAACAATGACTTACATCAATTCTTTTACATAATTCTTGTTTCTCATGACATTTCTAACATTGCCCACAATTATCAACTTTCTAAGTCTTTCTAAACAGGAGAAATCGCAAAACATAGTCATTTCTTCATTGGCGTCCAAAAACAACGCTTTTTTACACTCCGATCTCCCTTTCTCTTGGAAACAATGACTTACATCAATTCTTTTACATAATTCTTGTTTCTCATGACATTTCTAACATTGCCCACAATTATCAACTTTCTAAGTCTTTCTAAACAGGAGAAATCGCAAAACATAGTCATTTCTTCATTGGCGTCCAAAAACAACGCTTTTTTACACTCCGATCTCCCTTTCTCTTGGAAACAATGACTTACATCAATTCTTTTACATAATTCTTGTTTCTCATGACATTTCTAACATTGCCCACAATTATCAACTTTCTAAGTCTTTCTAAACAGGAGAAATCGCAAAACATAGTCATTTCTTCATTGGCGTCCAAA
The DNA here is from genome assembly GCA_036250195.1 of Mixophyes australis. Taxonomy (NCBI): domain Eukaryota; kingdom Metazoa; phylum Chordata; class Amphibia; order Anura; family Limnodynastidae; genus Mixophyes; species Mixophyes australis. Next base: position 8 of record JAVHZZ010000598.1, on the reverse strand, counting down.
AACAACGC
>JAVHZZ010000597.1:0-22411 GCA_036250195.1 Mixophyes australis | reverse complement strand
ACTGTGTGAGGTCTCTGCGCTGTGTGAGATGTCTGCACTGTGTGAGATGTCTGCGCTGTGTGAGATGTCTGCGCTGTGTGAGATGTCTGCGCTGTGTGAGATGTCTGCACTGTGTGAGATGTCTGCGCTGTGTGAGAGTCTCTGCACTGTGTGAGATGTCTGCGCTGTGTGAGATGTCTGCGCTGTGTGAGATGTCTGCGCTGTGTGAGATCGTCTGCGCTGTGTGAGATGTCTGCGCTGTGTGAGATGTCTGCGCTGTGTGAGATGTCTGCGCTGTGTGAGATGTCTGCGCTGTGTGAGATGTCTGCGCTGTGTGAGATGTCTGCGCTGTGTGAGATGTCTGCGCTGTGTGAGATGTCTGCGCTGTGTGAGGTCTCTGCGCTGTGTGAGATGTCTGCACTGTGTGAGATGTCTGCACTGTGTGAGATGTCTGCACTGTGTGAGATGTCTGCGCTGTGTGAGGTCTCTGCGCTGTGTGAGATGTCTGCGCTGTGTGAGATGTCTGCGCTGTGTGAGATGTCTGCGCTGTGTGAGATGTCTGCGCTGTGTGAGATGTCTGCGCTGTGTGAGATGTCTGCGCTGTGTGAGATGTCTGCGCTGTGTGAGATGTCTGCGCTGTGTGAGATGTCTGCGCTGTGTGAGAGTCTCTGCACTGTGTGAGATGTCTGCGCTGTGTGAGATGTCTGCGCTGTGTGAGATGTCTGCGCTGTGTGAGATGTCTGCGCTGTGTGAGATGTCTGCGCTGTGTGAGATGTCTGCTGCCTGTGTGAGGATGTCTGCGCTGTGTGAGATGTCTGCGCTGTGTGAGATGTCTGCGCTGTGTGAGATGTCTGCGCTGTGTGAGATGTCTGCGCTGTGTGAGATGTCTGCGCTGTGTGAGATGTCTGCGCTGTGTGAGATGTCTGCGCTGTGTGAGATGTCTGCACTGTGTGAGATGTCTGCGCTGTGTGAGATGTCTGCGCTGTGTGAGATGTCTGCGCTGTGTGAGATGTCTGCGCTGTGTGAGATGTCTGCGCTGTGTGAGAGTCTCTGCACTGTGTGAGATGTCTGCGCTGTGTGAGATGTCTGCGCTGTGTGAGGTCTCTGCGCTGTGTGAGATGTCTGCGCTGTGTGAGATGTCTGCGCTGTGTGAGATGTCTGCGCTGTGTGAGATGTCTGCGCTGTGTGAGATGTCTCTGCACTGTGTGAGATGTCTGCGCTGTGTGAGATGTCTGCGCTGTGTGAGATGTCTGCACTGTGTGAGATGTCTGCGCTGTGTGAGATGTCTGCGCTGTGTGAGATGTCTGCGCTGTGTGAGATGTCTGCGCTGTGTGAGATGTCTGCACTGTGTGAGATGTCTGCGCTGTGTGAGATGTCTGCGCTGTGTGAGATGTCTGCACTGTGTGAGATGTCTGCGCTGTGTGAGATGTCTGCGCTGTGTGAGATGTCTGCACTGTGTGAGATGTCTGCGCTGTGTGAGATGTCTGCACTGTGTGAGATGTCTGCGCTGTGTGAGATGTCTGCAGCTGTGTGAGATGTCTGCGCTGTGTGAGATGTCTGCACTGTGTGAGGTCTCTGCACTGTGTGAGATGTCTGCACTGTGTGAGATGTCTGCGCTGTGTGAGATGTCTGCGCTGTGTGAGGTCTCTGCACTGTGTGAGATGTCTGCGCTGTGTGAGATGTCTGCGCTGTGTGAGATGTCTGCACTGTGTGAGATGTCTGCACTGTGTGAGGTCCTGCGCTGTGTGAGATGTCTGCACTGTGTGAGGTCTCTGCGCTGTGTGAGATGTCTGCACTGTGTGAGGTCTCTGCACTGTGTGAGATGTCTGCGCTGTGTGAGATGTCTGCGCTGTGTGAGGTCTCTGCGCTGTGTGAGATGTCTGCGCTGTGTGAGATGTCTGCGCTGTGTGAGATGTCTCTGCGCTGTGTGAGATGTCTGCGCTGTGTGAGATGTCTGCACTGTGTGAGGTCCCTGCGCTGTGTGAGATGTCTGCACTGTGTGAGATCTCTGCGCTGTGTGAGATGTCTGCACTGTGTGAGGTCTCTGCACTGTGTGAGATGTCTGCACTGTGTGAGGTCTCTGCGCTGTGTGAGATGTCTGCACTGTGTGAGGTCTCTGCACTGTGTGAGATGTCTGCACTGTGTGAGATGTCTGCGCTGTGTGAGGTCTCTGCACTGTGTGAGGTCTCTGCGCTGTGTGAGATGTCTGCACTGTGTGAGATGTCCTGCGCTGTGTGAGATGTCTGCGCTGTGTGAGATGTCTGCGCTGTGTGAGATGTCTGCACTGTGTGAGATGTCTGCACTGTGTGAGGTCTCTGCACTGTGTGAGATGTCTGCGCTGTGTGAGATGTCTGCGCTGTGTGAGATGTCTGCGCTGTGTGAGATGTCTGCGCTGTGTGAGATGTCTGCGCTGTGTGAGATGTCTGCGCTGTGTGAGATGTCTGCGCTGTGTGAGATGTCTGCACTGTGTGAGATGTCTGCGCTGTGTGAGATGTCTGCACTGTGTGAGATGTCTGCGCTGTGTGAGATGTCTGCGCTGTGTGAGATGTCTGCACTGTGTGAGATGTCTGCGCTGTGTGAGATGTCTGCGCTGTGTGAGATGTCTGCACTGTGTGAGATGCTCTGCACTGTGTGAGATGTCTGCGCTGTGTGAGATGTCTGCGCTGTGTGAGATGTCTGCACTGTGTGAGATGTCTGCGCTGTGTGAGGTCTCTGCACTGTGTGAGATGTCTGCACTGTGTGAGATGTCTGCGCTGTGTGAGGTCTCTGCACTGTGTGAGAGTCTCTGCGCTGTGTGAGATGTCTGCACTGTGTGAGATGTCTGCGCTGTGTGAGATGTCTGCGCTGTGTGAGATGTCTGCGCTGTGTGAGATGTCTGCACTGTGTGAGATGTCTGCACTGTGTGAGGTCTCTGCACTGTGTGAGATGTCTGCGCTGTGTGAGATGTCTGCGCTGTGTGAGATGTCTGCGCTGTGTGAGATGTCTGCGCTGTGTGAGATGTCTGCGCTGTGTGAGATGTCTGCGCTGTGTGAGATGTCTGCGCTGTGTGAGATGTCTGCAGCTGTGTGAGATGTCTGCGCTGTGTGAGATGTCTGCGCTGTGTGAGATGTCTGCGCTGTGTGAGATGTCTGCGCTGTGTGAGATGTCTGCGCTGTGTGAGATGTCTGCGCTGTGTGAGATGTCTGCGCTGTGTGAGATGTCTGCGCTGTGTGAGGTCTCTGCGCTGTGTGAGATGTCTGCACTGTGTGAGATGTCTGCACTGTGTGAGATGTCTGCACTGTGTGAGATGTCTGCGCTGTGTGAGGTCTCTGCGCTGTGTGAGATGTCTGCGCTGTGTGAGATGTCTGCGCTGTGTGAGATGTCTGCGCTGTGTGAGATGTCTGCGCTGTGTGAGATGTCTGCGCTGTGTGAGATGTCTGCGCTGTGTGAGATGTCTGCGCTGTGTGAGATGTCTGCGCTGTGTGAGGTCTCTGCACTGTGTGAGATGTCTGCGCTGTGTGAGATGTCTGCGCTGTGTGAGATGTCTGCGCTGTGTGAGATGTCTGCGCTGTGTGAGATGTCTGCGCTGTGTGAGATGTCTGCGCTGTGTGAGGTCTCTGCGCTGTGTGAGATGTCTGCGCTGTGTGAGATGTCTGCGCTGTGTGAGATGTCTGCGCTGTGTGAGATGTCTGCGCTGTGTGAGATGTCTGCGCTGTGTGAGATGTCTGCGCTGTGTGAGATGTCTGCGCTGTGTGAGATGTCTGCTCTGTGTGAGATGTCTGCACTGTGTGAGATGTCTGCGCTGTGTGAGATGTCTGCGCTGTGTGAGATGTCTGCGCTGTGTGAGGTCTCTGCACTGTGTGAGATGTCTGCGCTGTGTGAGGTCTCTGCACTGTGTGAGATGTCTGCGCTGTGTGAGATGTCTGCGCTGTGTGAGGTCTCTGCGCTGTGTGAGATGTCTGCGCTGTGTGAGATGTCTGCACTGTGTGAGATGTCTGCGCTGTGTGAGATGTCTGCGTTGTGTGAGGTCTCTGCACTGTGTGAGATGTCTGCGCTGTGTGAGATGTCTGCACTGTGTGAGATGTCTGCACTGTGTGAGGTCTCTGCACTGTGTGAGATGTCTGCACTGTGTGAGATGTCTGCGCTGTGTGAGATGTCTGCGCTGTGTGAGGTCTCTGCACTGTGTGAGATGTCTGCGCTGTGTGAGATGTCTGCGCTGTGTGAGATGTCTGCACTGTGTGAGATGTCTGCACTGTGTGAGGTCCCTGCGCTGTGTGAGGTCTCTGCACTGTGTGAGGTCTCTGCGCTGTGTGAGATGTCTGCACTGTGTGAGGTCTCTGCACTGTGTGAGATGTCTGCGCTGTGTGAGATGTCTGCGCTGTGTGAGGTCTCTGCGCTGTGTGAGATGTCTGCGCTGTGTGAGATGTCTGCGCTGTGTGAGGTCTCTGCGCTGTGTGAGATGTCTGCGCTGTGTGAGATGTCTGCACTGTGTGAGGTCCCTGCGCTGTGTGAGGTCTCTGCACTGTGTGAGGTCTCTGCGCTGTGTGAGATGTCTGCACTGTGTGAGGTCTCTGCACTGTGTGAGATGTCTGCACTGTGTGAGGTCTCTGCGCTGTGTGAGATGTCTGCACTGTGTGAGGTCTCTGCACTGTGTGAGATGTCTGCACTGTGTGAGATGTCTGCGCTGTGTGAGGTCTCTGCACTGTGTGAGGTCTCTGCGCTGTGTGAGATGTCTGCACTGTGTGAGATGTCTGCGCTGTGTGAGATGTCTGCGCTGTGTGAGATGTCTGCGCTGTGTGAGATGTCTGCGCTGTGTGAGATGTCTGCACTGTGTGAGGTCTCTGCACTGTGTGAGATGTCTGCGCTGTGTGAGATGTCTGCGCTGTGTGAGATGTCTGCGCTGTGTGAGATGTCTGCGCTGTGTGAGATGTCTGCGCTGTGTGAGATGTCTGCGCTGTGTGAGATGTCTGCGCTGTGTGAGATGTCTGCGCTGTGTGAGATGTCTGCGCTGTGTGAGATGTCTGCGCTGTGTGAGATGTCTGCACTGTGTGAGATGTCTGCACTGTGTGAGGTCTCTGCACTGTGTGAGGTCTCTGCACTGTGTGAGATGTCTGCACTGTGTGAGATGTCTGCGCTGTGTGAGATGTCTGCGCTGTGTGAGATGTCTGCGCTGTGTGAGATGTCTGCGCTGTGTGAGGTCTCTGCACTGTGTGAGATTTCTGCACTGTGTGAGGTCTCTGCACTGTGTGAGGTCTCTGCGCTGTGTGAGGTCTCTGCGCTGTGTGAGGTCTCTGCGCTGTGTGAGATGTCTGCGCTGTGTGAGGTCTCTGCGCTGTGTGAGGTCTTGCGCTGTGTGAGGTCTCTGCGCTGTGTGAGATGTCTGCACTGTGTGAGGTCTCTGCACTGTGTGAGGTCTCTGCGCTGTGTGAGGTCTCTGCGCTGTGTGAGGTCTCTGCGCTGTGTGAGATGTCTGCGCTGTGTGAGATGTCTGGGCTGTGTGAGATGTCTGCACTGTGTGAGATGTCTGCACTGTGTGAGATGTCTGCACTGTGTGAGGTGTCTGCGCTGTGTGAGGTCTCTGCGCTGTGTGAGATGTCTGCGCTGTGTGAGATGTCTGCGCTGTGTGAGATGTCTGCACTGTGTGAGATGTCTGCACTGTGTGAGATGTCTGCGCTGTGTGAGATGTCTGCGCTGTGTGAGATGTCTGCGCTGTGTGAGATGTCTGCGCTGTGTGAGATGTCTGCACTGTGTGAGGTCTCTGCACTGTGTGAGGTCTCTGCGTTGTGTGAGATGTCTTCGCTGTGTGAGATGTCTGCACTGTGTGAGATGTCTGCGCTGTGTGAGATGTCTGCACTGTGTGAGATGTCTGCGCTGTGTGAGGTCTCTGCGCTGTGTGAGATGTCTGCACTGTGTGAGATGTCTGCGCTGTGTGAGGTCTCTGCGCTGTGTGAGATGTCTGCACTGTGTGAGATGTCTGCGCTGTGTGAGATGTCTGCGCTGTGTGAGATGTCTGCGCTGTGTGAGATGTCTGCACTGTGTGAGGTCTCTGCACTGTGTGAGATGTCTGCACTGTGTGAGGTCTCTGCACTGTGTGAGATGTCTGCACTGTGTGAGATGTCTGCGTTGTGTGAGGTCTCTGCACTGTGAGGTCTCTGCGCTGTGTGAGATGTCTGCACTGTGTGAGATGTCTGCGCTGTGTGAGATGTCTGCGCTGTGTGAGATGTCTGCGCTGTGTGAGATGTCTGCGCTGTGTGAGATGTCTGCGCTGTGTGAGATGTCTGCGCTGTGTGAGATGTCTGCGCTGTGTGAGATGTCTGCGCTGTGTGAGATGTCTGCGCTGTGTGAGATGTCTGCGCTGTGTGAGATGTCTGCGCTGTGTGAGATGTCTGCGCTGTGTGAGATGTCTGCACTGTGTGAGATGTCTGCACTGTGTGAGGTCTCTGCGCTGTGTGAGATGTCTGCGCTGTGTGAGATGTCTGCGCTGTGTGAGATGTCTGCGCTGTGTGAGATGTCTGCGCTGTGTGAGATGTCTGCGCTGTGTGAGATGTCTGCGCTGTGTGAGGTCTCTGCGCTGTGTGAGATGTCTGCGCTGTGTGAGATGTCTGAGCTGTGTGAGGTCTCTGCGCTGTGTGAGATGTCTGCGCTGTGTGAGATGTCTGCGCTGTGTGAGATGTCTGCGCTGTGTGAGATGTCTGCGCTGTGTGAGATGTCTGCGCTGTGTGAGATGTCTGCGCTGTGTGAGGTCTCTGCGCTGTGTGAGATGTCTGCGCTGTGTGAGATGTCTGCACTGTGTGAGATGTCTGCGCTGTGTGAGATGTCTGCGCTGTGTGAGATGTCTGCGCTGTGTGAGGTCTCTGCGCTGTGTGAGATGTCTGCGCTGTGTGAGATGTCTGCGCTGTGTGAGATGTCTCTGCGCTGTGTGAGATGTCTGCGCTGTGTGAGATGTCTGCGCTGTGTGAGATGTCTGCGCTGTGTGAGATGTCTGCACTGTGTGAAATGTCTGCACTGTGTGAGGTCTCTGCACTGTGTGAGATGTCTGCACTGTGTGAGATGTCTGCACTGTGTGAGATGTCTGCGCTGTGTGAGGTCTCTGCACTGTGTGAGGTCTCTGCACTGTGTGAGATGTCTGCACTGTGTGAGATGTCTGCACTGTGTGAGATGTCTGCACTGTGTGAGATGTCTGCGCTGTGTGAGATGTCTGCGCTGTGTGAGATGTCTGCGCTGTGTGAGATGTCTGCGCTGTGTGAGATGTCTGCGCTGTGTGAGATGTCTGCGCTGTGTGAGATGTCTGCACTGTGTGAAATGTCTGCACTGTGTGAGGTCTCTGCACTGTGTGAGATGTCTGCACTGTGTGAGATGTCTGCACTGTGTGAGATGTCTGCGCTGTGTGAGGTCTCTGCACTGTGTGAGGTCTCTGCACTGTGTGAGATGTCTGCACTGTGTGAGATGTCTGCACTGTGTGAGATGTCTGCACTGTGTGAGATGTCTGCGCTGTGTGAGATGTCTGCGCTGTGTGAGATGTCTGCGCTGTGTGAGATGTCTGCGCTGTGTGAGATGTCTGCGCTGTGTGAGATGTCTGCGCTGTGTGAGATGTCTGCGCTGTGTGAGATGTCTGCGCTGTGTGAGATGTCTGCGCTGTGTGAGATGTCTGCGCTGTGTGAGATGTCTGCACTGTGTGAGATGTCTGCACTGTGTGAGATGTCTGCGCTGCGTGAGGTCTCTTTACTGTGTGAGATGTCTGCACTGTGTGAGATGTCTGCACTGTGTGAGATGTCTGCACTGTGTGAGATGTCTGCACTGTGTGAGATGTCTGCGCTGTGTGAGGTCTCTGCACTGTGTGAGGTCTCTGCACTGTGTGAGGTCTCTGCACTGTGTGAGATGTCTGCGCTGTGTGAGATGTCTGCGCTGTGTGAGATGTCTGCACTGTGTGAGATGTCTGCGCTGTGTGAGATGTCTGCACTGTGTGAGATGTCTGCACTGTGTGAGATGTCTGCACTGTGTGAGATGTCTGCGCTGTGTGAGATGTCTGCACTGTGTGAGATGTCTGCGCTGTGTGAGATGTCTGCACTGTGTGAGATGTCTGCACTGTGTGAGATGTCTGCGCTGTGTGAGATGTCTGCACTGTGTGAGATGTCTGCACTGTGTGAGATGTCTGCACTGTGTGAGGTCTCTGCACTGTGTGAGATGTCTGCACTGTGTGAGGTCTCTGCACTGTGTGAGGTCTCTGCACTGTGTGAGATGTCTGCACTGTGTGAGGTCTCTGCGCTGTGTGAGATGTCTGCGCTGTGTGAGGTCTCTGCGCTGTGTGAGATGTCTGCGCTGTGTGAGATGTCTGCGCTGTGTGAGATGTCTGCACTGTGTGAGATGTCTGCGCTGTGTGAGATGTCTGCGCTGTGTGAGATGTCTGCGCTGTGTGAGATGTCTGCACTGTGTGAGGTCCCTGCGCTGTGTGAGGTCTCTGCACTGTGTGAGGTCTCTGCGCTGTGTGAGATGTCTGCACTGTGTGAGGTCTCTGCACTGTGTGAGATGTCTGCACTGTGTGAGATGTCTGCGCTGTGTGAGATGTCTGCGCTGTGTGAGATGTCTGCGCTGTGTGAGATGTCTGCGCTGTGTGAGATGTCTGCACTGTGTGAGGTCTCTGCACTGTGTGAGATGTCTGCACTGTGTGAGATGTCTGCGCTGTGTGAGATGTCTGCGTTGTGTGAGGTCTCTGCACTGTGTGAGATGTCTGCACTGTGTGAGATGTCTGCACTGTGTGAGATGTCTGCACTGTGTGAGGTCTCTGCACTGTGTGAGGTCTCTGCGCTGTGTGAGATGTCTGCGTTGTGTGAGGTCTCTGCACTGTGTGAGATGTCTGCACTGTGTGAGATGTCTGCGCTGTGTGAGATGTCTGCGCTGTGTGAGGTCTCTGCACTGTGTGAGATGTCTGCGCTGTGTGAGATGTCTGCGCTGTGTGAGATGTCTGCACTGTGTGAGATGTCTGCACTGTGTGAGGTCCCTGCGCTGTGTGAGGTCTCTGCACTGTGTGAGGTCTCTGCGCTGTGTGAGATGTCTGCACTGTGTGAGGTCTCTGCACTGTGTGAGATGTCTGCGCTGTGTGAGATGTCTGCGCTGTGTGAGGTCTCTGCGCTGTGTGAGATGTCTGCGCTGTGTGAGATGTCTGCACTGTGTGAGGTCCCTGCGCTGTGTGAGGTCTCTGCACTGTGTGAGGTCTCTGCGCTGTGTGAGATGTCTGCACTGTGTGAGGTCTCTGCACTGTGTGAGATGTCTGCACTGTGTGAGATGTCTGCACTGTGTGAGGTCCCTGCGCTGTGTGAGGTCTCTGCACTGTGTGAGGTCTCTGCGCTGTGTGAGATGTCTGCACTGTGTGAGGTCTCTGCACTGTGTGAGATGTCTGCACTGTGTGAGGTCTCTGCGCTGTGTGAGATGTCTGCACTGTGTGAGGTCTCTGCACTGTGTGAGATGTCTGCACTGTGTGAGATGTCTGCGCTGTGTGAGGTCTCTGCACTGTGTGAGGTCTCTGCGCTGTGTGAGATGTCTGCACTGTGTGAGATGTCTGCGCTGTGTGAGATGTCTGCGCTGTGTGAGATGTCTGCGCTGTGTGAGATGTCTGCACTGTGTGAGATGTCTGCACTGTGTGAGGTCTCTGCACTGTGTGAGATGTCTGCGCTGTGTGAGATGTCTGCGCTGTGTGAGATGTCTGCGCTGTGTGAGATGTCTGCGCTGTGTGAGATGTCTGCGCTGTGTGAGATGTCTGCGCTGTGTGAGATGTCTGCGCTGTGTGAATGTCTGCGCTGTGTGAGATGTCTGCGCTGTGTGAGATGTCTGCGCTGTGTGAGATGTCTGCGCTGTGTGAGATGTCTGCGCTGTGTGAGATGTCTGCGCTGTGTGAGGTCTCTGCGCTGTGTGAGATGTCTGCACTGTGTGAGATGTCTGCACTGTGTGAGATGTCTGCACTGTGTGAGATGTCAGCGCTGTGTGAGGTCTCTGCGCTGTGTGAGATGTCTGCGCTGTGTGAGATGTCTGCGCTGTGTGAGATGTCTGCGCTGTGTGAGATGTCTGCGCTGTGTGAGATGTCTGCGCTGTGTGAGATGTCTGCGCTGTGTGAGATGTCTGCGCTGTGTGAGATGTCTGCGCTGTGTGAGATGTCTGCGCTGTGTGAGGTCTCTGCACTGTGTGAGATGTCTGCGCTGTGTGAGATGTCTGCGCTGTGTGAGATGTCTGCGCTGTGTGAGATGTCTGCGCTGTGTGAGATGTCTGCGCTGTGTGAGATGTCTGCGCTGTGTGAGGTCTCTGCGCTGTGTGAGATGTCTGCGCTGTGTGAGATGTCTGCGCTGTGTGAGATGTCTGCGCTGTGTGAGATGTCTGCGCTGTGTGAGATGTCTGCGCTGTGTGAGATGTCTGCGCTGTGTGAGATGTCTGCGCTGTGTGAGATGTCTGCTCTGTGTGAGATGTCTGCACTGTGTGAGATGTCTGCGCTGTGTGAGATGTCTGCGCTGTGTGAGATGTCTGCGCTGTGTGAGGTCTCTGCGCTGTGTGAGATGTCTGCGCTGTGTGAGGTCTCTGCACTGTGTGAGATGTCTGAGCTGTGTGAGATGTCTGCGCTGTGTGAGGTCTCTGCGCTGTGTGAGATGTCTGCGCTGTGTGAGATGTCTGCACTGTGTGAGATGTCTGCGCTGTGTGAGATGTCTGCGTTGTGTGAGGTCTCTGCACTGTGTGAGATGTCTGCACTGTGTGAGATGTCTGCACTGTGTGAGATGTCTGCACTGTGTGAGGTCTCTGCACTGTGTGAGATGTCTGCACTGTGTGAGATGTCTGCGCTGTGTGAGATGTCTGCGCTGTGTGAGGTCTCTGCACTGTGTGAGATGTCTGCGCTGTGTGAGATGTCTGCGCTGTGTGAGATGTCTGCACTGTGTGAGATGTCTGCGCTGTGTGAGGTCCCTGCGCTGTGTGAGGTCTCTGCACTGTGTGAGGTCTCTGCGCTGTGTGAGATGTCTGCACTGTGTGAGATGTCTGCGCTGTGTGAGATGTCTGCGCTGTGTGAGATGTCTGCGCTGTGTGAGATGTCTGCACTGTGTGAGGTCTCTGCACTGTGTGAGATGTCTGCACTGTGTGAGATGTCTGCGCTGTGTGAGATGTCTGCGCTGTGTGAGGTCTCTGCACTGTGTGAGATGTCTGCGCTGTGTGAGATGTCTGCGCTGTGTGAGATGTCTGCACTGTGTGAGATGTCTGCACTGTGTGAGGTCCCTGCGCTGTGTGAGGTCTCTGCACTGTGTGAGGTCTCTGCGCTGTGTGAGATGTCTGCACTGTGTGAGGTCTCTGCACTGTGTGAGATGTCTGCGCTGTGTGAGATGTCTGCGCTGTGTGAGGTCTCTGCGCTGTGTGAGATGTCTGCGCTGTGTGAGATGTCTGCGCTGTGTGAGGTCTCTGCGCTGTGTGAGATGTCTGCGCTGTGTGAGATGTCTGCACTGTGTGAGGTCCCTGCGCTGTGTGAGGTCTCTGCACTGTGTGAGGTCTCTGCGCTGTGTGAGATGTCTGCACTGTGTGAGGTCTCTGCACTGTGTGAGATGTCTGCACTGTGTGAGGTCTCTGCGCTGTGTGAGATGTCTGCACTGTGTGAGGTCTCTGCACTGTGTGAGATGTCTGCACTGTGTGAGATGTCTGCGCTGTGTGAGGTCTCTGCACTGTGTGAGGTCTCTGCGCTGTGTGAGATGTCTGCACTGTGTGAGATGTCTGCGCTGTGTGAGATGTCTGCGCTGTGTGAGATGTCTGCGCTGTGTGAGATGTCTGCACTGTGTGAGATGTCTGCACTGTGTGAGGTCTCTGCACTGTGTGAGATGTCTGCGCTGTGTGAGATGTCTGCGCTGTGTGAGATGTCTGCGCTGTGTGAGATGTCTGCGCTGTGTGAGATGTCTGCGCTGTGTGAGATGTCTGCGCTGTGTGAAATGTCTGCGCTGTGTGAGATGTCTGCACTGTGTGAGATGTCTGCGCTGTGTGAGATGTCTGCACTGTGTGAGATGTCTGCGCTGTGTGAGGTCTCTGCGCTGTGTGAGATGTCTGCACTGTGTGAGATGTCTGCGCTGTGTGAGATGTCTGCGCTGTGTGAGATGTCTGCGCTGTGTGAGATGTCTGCACTGTGTGAGGTCTCTGCACTGTGTGAGATGTCTGCACTGTGTGAGGTCTCTGCACTGTGTGAGATGTCTGCACTGTGTGAGATGTCTGCGTTGTGTGAGGTCTCTGCACTGTGAGGTCTCTGCGCTGTGTGAGATGTCTGCACTGTGTGAGATGTCTGCGCTGTGTGAGATGTCTGCGCTGTGTGAGATGTCTGCGCTGTGTGAGATGTCTGTGCTGTGTGAGATGTCTGCGCTGTGTGAGATGTCTGCGCTGTGTGAGATGTCTGCGCTGTGTGAGATGTCTGCGCTGTGTGAGATGTCTGCGCTGTGTGAGATGTCTGCGCTGTGTGAGATGTCTGCGCTGTGTGAGATGTCTGCGCTGTGTGAGATGTCTGCGCTGTGTGAGATGTCTGCGCTGTGTGAGATGTCTGCACTGTGTGAGATGTCTGCACTGTGTGAGGTCTCTGCGCTGTGTGAGATGTCTGCGCTGTGTGAGATGTCTGCGCTGTGTGAGATGTCTGCGCTGTGTGAGATGTCTGCGCTGTGTGAGATGTCTGCGCTGTGTGAGATGTCTGCGCTGTGTGAGGTCTCTGCGCTGTGTGAGATGTCTGCGCTGTGTGAGATGTCTGAGCTGTGTGAGGTCTCTGCGCTGTGTGAGATGTCTGCGCTGTGTAAGATGTCTGCGCTGTGTGAGATGTCTGCGCTGTGTGAGATGTCTGCGCTGTGTGAGATGTCTGCGCTGTGTGAGATGTCTGCGCTGTGTGAGGTCTCTGCGCTGTGTGAGATGTCTGCGCTGTGTGAGATGTCTGCACTGTGTGAGATGTCTGCGCTGTGTGAGATGTCTGCGCTGTGTGAGATGTCTGCGCTGTGTGAGGTCTCTGCGCTGTGTGAGATGTCTGCGCTGTGTGAGATGTCTGCGCTGTGTGAGATGTCTGCGCTGTGTGAGATGTCTGCGCTGTGTGAGATGTCTGCGCTGTGTGAGATGTCTGCGCTGTGTGAGATGTCTGCACTGTGTGAAATGTCTGCACTGTGTGAGGTCTCTGCACTGTGTGAGATGTCTGCACTGTGTGAGATGTCTGCACTGTGTGAGATGTCTGCGCTGTGTGAGGTCTCTGCACTGTGTGAGGTCTCTGCACTGTGTGAGATGTCTGCACTGTGTGAGATGTCTGCGCTGTGTGAGATGTCTGCGCTGTGTGAGATGTCTGCGCTGTGTGAGATGTCTGCGCTGTGTGAGATGTCTGCGCTGTGTGAGATGTCTGCGCTGTGTGAGATGTCTGCGCTGTGTGAGATGTCTGCGCTGTGTGAAATGTCTGCACTGTGTGAGGTCTCTGCACTGTGTGAGATGTCTGCACTGTGTGAGATGTCTGCACTGTGTGAGATGTCTGCGCTGTGTGAGGTCTCTGCACTGTGTGAGGTCTCTGCACTGTGTGAGATGTCTGCACTGTGTGAGATGTCTGCACTGTGTGAGATGTCTGCGCTGTGTGAGATGTCTGCGCTGTGTGAGATGTCTGCGCTGTGTGAGATGTCTGCGCTGTGTGAGATGTCTGCGCTGTGTGAGATGTCTGCGCTGTGTGAGATGTCTGCGCTGTGTGAGATGTCTGCGCTGTGTGAGATGTCTGCGCTGTGTGAGATGTCTGCACTGTGTGAGATGTCTGCACTGTGTGAGATGTCTGCGCTGCGTGAGGTCTCTTTACTGTGTGAGATGTCTGCACTGTGTGAGATGTCTGCACTGTGTGAGATGTCTGCACTGTGTGAGATGTCTGCACTGTGTGAGATGTCTGCGCTGTGTGAGGTCTCTGCACTGTGTGAGGTCTCTGCACTGTGTGAGGTCTCTGCACTGTGTGAGGTCTCTGCACTGTGTGAGATGTCTGCGCTGTGTGAGATGTCTGCGCTGTGTGAGATGTCTGCACTGTGTGAGATGTCTGCGCTGTGTGAGATGTCTGCACTGTGTGAGATGTCTGCACTGTGTGAGATGTCTGCACTGTGTGAGATGTCTGCGCTGTGTGAGATGTCTGCACTGTGTGAGATGTCTGCGCTGTGTGAGATGTCTGCGCTGTGTGAGATGTCTGCACTGTGTGAGATGTCTGCGCTGTGTGAGATGTCTGCACTGTGTGAGATGTCTGCACTGTGTGAGATGTCTGCACTGTGTGAGGTCTCTGCACTGTGTGAGATGTCTGCACTGTGTGAGGTCTCTGCACTGTGTGAGGTCTCTGCACTGTGTGAGATGTCTGCACTGTGTGAGATGTCTGCGCTGTGTGAGATGTCTGCGCTGTGTGAGGTCTCTGCACTGTGTGAGATGTCTGCGCTGTGTGAGATGTCTGCGCTGTGTGAGATGTCTGCACTGTGTGAGGTCCCTGCGCTGTGTGAGGTCCCTGCGCTGTGTGAGGTCTCTGCACTGTGTGAGGTCTCTGCGCTGTGTGAGATGTCTGCACTGTGTGAGGTCTCTGCACTGTGTGAGATGTCTGCGCTGTGTGAGATGTCTGCGCTGTGTGAGGTCTCTGCGCTGTGTGAGATGTCTGCGCTGTGTGAGATGTCTGCACTGTGTGAGGTCCCTGCGCTGTGTGAGGTCTCTGCACTGTGTGAGGTCTCTGCGCTGTGTGAGATGTCTGCACTGTGTGAGGTCTCTGCACTGTGTGAGATGTCTGCACTGTGTGAGATGTCTGCACTGTGTGAGGTCCCTGCGCTGTGTGAGGTCTCTGCACTGTGTGAGGTCTCTGCGCTGTGTGAGATGTCTGCACTGTGTGAGGTCTCTGCACTGTGTGAGATGTCTGCACTGTGTGAGGTCTCTGCGCTGTGTGAGATGTCTGCACTGTGTGAGGTCTCTGCACTGTGTGAGATGTCTGCACTGTGTGAGATGTCTGCGCTGTGTGAGGTCTCTGCACTGTGTGAGGTCTCTGCGCTGTGTGAGATGTCTGCACTGTGTGAGATGTCTGCGCTGTGTGAGATGTCTGCGCTGTGTGAGATGTCTGCGCTGTGTGAGATGTCTGCACTGTGTGAGATGTCTGCACTGTGTGAGGTCTCTGCACTGTGTGAGATGTCTGCGCTGTGTGAGATGTCTGCGCTGTGTGAGATGTCTGCGCTGTGTGAGATGTCTGCGCTGTGTGAGATGTCTGCGCTGTGTGAGATGTCTGCGCTGTGTGAGATGTCTGCGCTGTGTGAGGTCTCTGCACTGTGTGAGATGTCTGCGCTGTGTGAGATGTCTGCGCTGTGTGAGATGTCTGCGCTGTGTGAGATGTCTGCGCTGTGTGAGATGTCTGCGCTGTGTGAGATGTCTGCGCTGTGTGAGGTCTCTGCGCTGTGTGAGATGTCTGCGCTGTGTGAGATGTCTGCGCTGTGTGAGATGTCTGCGCTGTGTGAGATGTCTGCGCTGTGTGAGATGTCTGCGCTGTGTGAGATGTCTGCGCTGTGTGAGATGTCTGCTCTGTGTGAGATGTCTGCACTGTGTGAGATGTCTGCGCTGTGTGAGATGTCTGCGCTGTGTGAGATGTCTGCGCTGTGTGAGGTCTCTGCGCTGTGTGAGATGTCTGCGCTGTGTGAGGTCTCTGCACTGTGTGAGATGTCTGAGCTGTGTGAGATGTCTGCGCTGTGTGAGGTCTCTGCGCTGTGTGAGATGTCTGCGCTGTGTGAGATGTCTGCACTGTGTGAGATGTCTGCGCTGTGTGAGATGTCTGCGTTGTGTGAGGTCTCTGCACTGTGTGAGATGTCTGCACTGTGTGAGATGTCTGCACTGTGTGAGATGTCTGCACTGTGTGAGGTCTCTGCACTGTGTGAGATGTCTGCACTGTGTGAGATGTCTGCGCTGTGTGAGATGTCTGCGCTGTGTGAGGTCTCTGCACTGTGTGAGATGTCTGCGCTGTGTGAGATGTCTGCGCTGTGTGAGATGTCTGCACTGTGTGAGATGTCTGCGCTGTGTGAGGTCCCTGCGCTGTGTGAGGTCTCTGCACTGTGTGAGGTCTCTGCGCTGTGTGAGATGTCTGCACTGTGTGAGATGTCTGCGCTGTGTGAGATGTCTGCGCTGTGTGAGATGTCTGCGCTGTGTGAGATGTCTGCACTGTGTGAGGTCTCTGCACTGTGTGAGATGTCTGCACTGTGTGAGATGTCTGCGCTGTGTGAGATGTCTGCGCTGTGTGAGGTCTCTCCACTGTGTGAGATGTCTGCGCTGTGTGAGATGTCTGCGCTGTGTGAGATGTCTGCACTGTGTGAGATGTCTGCACTGTGTGAGGTCCCTGCGCTGTGTGAGGTCTCTGCACTGTGTGAGGTCTCTGCGCTGTGTGAGATGTCTGCACTGTGTGAGGTCTCTGCACTGTGTGAGATGTCTGCGCTGTGTGAGATGTCTGCGCTGTGTGAGGTCTCTGCGCTGTGTGAGATGTCTGCGCTGTGTGAGATGTCTGCGCTGTGTGAGGTCTCTGCGCTGTGTGAGATGTCTGCGCTGTGTGAGATGTCTGCACTGTGTGAGGTCCCTGCGCTGTGTGAGGTCTCTGCACTGTGTGAGGTCTCTGCGCTGTGTGAGATGTCTGCACTGTGTGAGGTCTCTGCACTGTGTGAGATGTCTGCACTGTGTGAGGTCTCTGCGCTGTGTGAGATGTCTGCACTGTGTGAGGTCTCTGCACTGTGTGAGATGTCTGCACTGTGTGAGATGTCTGCGCTGTGTGAGGTCTCTGCACTGTGTGAGGTCTCTGCGCTGTGTGAGATGTCTGCACTGTGTGAGATGTCTGCGCTGTGTGAGATGTCTGCGCTGTGTGAGATGTCTGCGCTGTGTGAGATGTCTGCACTGTGTGAGATGTCTGCACTGTGTGAGGTCTCTGCACTGTGTGAGATGTCTGCGCTGTGTGAGATGTCTGCGCTGTGTGAGATGTCTGCGCTGTGTGAGATGTCTGCGCTGTGTGAGATGTCTGCGCTGTGTGAGATGTCTGCGCTGTGTGAAATGTCTGCGCTGTGTGAGATGTCTGCGCTGTGTGAGATGTCTGCACTGTGTGAGATGTCTGCACTGTGTGAGGTCTCTGCACTGTGTGAGGTCTCTGCACTGTGTGAGATGTCTGCACTGTGTGAGATGTCTGCACTGTGTGAGGTCTCTGCACTGTGTGAGATGTCTGCACTGTGTGAGGTCTCTGCACTGTGTGAGGTCTCTGCACTGTGTGAGATGTCTGCACTGTGTGAGGTCTCTGCGCTGTGTGAGATGTCTGCGCTGTGTGAGGTCTCTGCGCTGTGTGAGATGTCTGCGCTGTGTGAGATGTCTGCACTGTGTGAGATGTCTGCGCTGTGTGAGATGTCTGCACTGTGTGAGATGTCTGCGCTGTGTGAGATGTCTGCACTGTGTGAGATGTCTGCACTGTGTGAGATGTCTGCGCTGTGTGAGATGTCTGCACTGTGTGAGATGTCTGCGCTGTGTGAGATGTCTGCGCTGTGTGAGATGTCTGCGCTGTGTGATATGTCTGCGCTGTGTGAGATGTCTGCACTGTGTGAGATGTCTGCACTGTGTGAGATGTCTGCGCTGTGTGAGATGTCTGCGCTGTGTGAGGTCTCTGCGCTGTGTGAGATGTCTGCACTGTGTGAGATGTCTGCACTGTGTGAGATGTCTGCACTGTGTGAGATGTCAGCGCTGTGTGAGGTCTCTGCGCTGTGTGAGATGTCTGCGCTGTGTGAGATGTCTGCGCTGTGTGAGATGTCTGCGCTGTGTGAGATGTCTGCACTGTGTGAGATGTCTGCGCTGTGTGAGATGTCTGCGCTGTGTGAGATGTCTGCGCTGTGTGAGATGTCTGCGCTGTGTGAGATGTCTGCGCTGTGTGAGATGTCTGCGCTGTGTGAGATGTCTGCGCTGTGTGAGGTCTCTGCACTGTGTGAGATGTCTGCGCTGTGTGAGATGTCTGCGCTGTGTGAGATGTCTGCGCTGTGTGAGATGTCTGCGCTGTGTGAGATGTCTGCGCTGTGTGAGATGTCTGCGCTGTGTGAGGTCTCTGCGCTGTGTGAGATGTCTGCGCTGTGTGAGATGTCTGCGCTGTGTGAGATGTCTGCGCTGTGTGAGATGTCTGCGCTGTGGGAGATGTCTGCGCTGTGTGAGATGTCTGCGCTGTGTGAGATGTCTGCGCTGTGTGAGATGTCTGCTCTGTGTGAGATGTCTGCACTGTGTGAGATGTCTGCGCTGTGTGAGATGTCTGCGCTGTGTGAGATGTCTGCGCTGTGTGAGGTCTCTGCGCTGTGTGAGATGTCTGCGCTGTGTGAGGTCTCTGCACTGTGTGAGATGTCTGAGCTGTGTGAGATGTCTGCGCTGTGTGAGGTCTCTGCGCTGTGTGAGATGTCTGCGCTGTGTGAGATGTCTGCACTGTGTGAGATGTCTGCGCTGTGTGAGATGTCTGCGTTGTGTGAGGTCTCTGCACTGTGTGAGATGTCTGCACTGTGTGAGATGTCTGCACTGTGTGAGATGTCTGCACTGTGTGAGGTCTCTGCACTGTGTGAGATGTCTGCACTGTGTGAGATGTCTGCGCTGTGTGAGATGTCTGCGCTGTGAGAGGTCTCTGCACTGTGTGAGATGTCTGCGCTGTGTGAGATGTCTGCGCTGTGTGAGATGTCTGCGCTGTGTGAGATGTCTGCGCTGTGTGAGGTCCCTGCGCTGTGTGAGGTCTCTGCACTGTGTGAGGTCTCTGCGCTGTGTGAGATGTCTGCACTGTGTGAGATGTCTGCGCTGTGTGAGATGTCTGCGCTGTGTGAGATGTCTGCGCTGTGTGAGATGTCTGCACTGTGTGAGGTCTCTGCACTGTGTGAGATGTCTGCACTGTGTGAGATGTCTGCGCTGTGTGAGATGTCTGCGCTGTGTGAGGTCTCTGCACTGTGTGAGATGTCTGCGCTGTGTGAGATGTCTGCGCTGTGTGAGATGTCTGCACTGTGTGAGATGTCTGCACTGTGTGAGGTCCCTGCGCTGTGTGAGGTCTCTGCACTGTGTGAGGTCTCTGCGCTGTGTGAGATGTCTGCACTGTGTGAGGTCTCTGCACTGTGTGAGATGTCTGCGCTGTGTGAGATGTCTGCGCTGTGTGAGGTCTCTGCGCTGTGTGAGATGTCTGCGCTGTGTGAGATGTCTGCGCTGTGTGAGGTCTCTGCGCTGTGTGAGATGTCTGCGCTGTGTGAGATGTCTGCACTGTGTGAGGTCCCTGCGCTGTGTGAGGTCTCTGCACTGTGTGAGGTCTCTGCGCTGTGTGAGATGTCTGCACTGTGTGAGGTCTCTGCACTGTGTGAGATGTCTGCACTGTGTGAGGTCTCTGCGCTGTGTGAGATGTCTGCACTGTGTGAGGTCTCTGCACTGTGTGAGATGTCTGCACTGTGTGAGATGTCTGCGCTGTGTGAGGTCTCTGCACTGTGTGAGGTCTCTGCGCTGTGTGAGATGTCTGCACTGTGTGAGATGTCTGCGCTGTGTGAGATGTCTGCGCTGTGTGAGATGTCTGCGCTGTGTGAGATGTCTGCACTGTGTGAGATGTCTGCACTGTGTGAGGTCTCTGCACTGTGTGAGATGTCTGCGCTGTGTGAGATGTCTGCGCTGTGTGAGATGTCTGCGCTGTGTGAGATGTCTGCGCTGTGTGAGATGTCTGCGCTGTGTGAGATGTCTGCGCTGTGTGAGATGTCTGCGCTGTGTGAGATGTCTGCACTGTGTGAGATGTCTGCGCTGTGTGAGATGTCTGCACTGTGTGAGATGTCTGCGCTGTGTGAGGTCTCTGCGCTGTGTGAGATGTCTGCACTGTGTGAGATGTCTGCGCTGTGTGAGATGTCTGCGCTGTGTGAGATGTCTGCGCTGTGTGAGATGTCTGCACTGTGTGAGGTCTCTGCACTGTGTGAGATGTCTGCACTGTGTGAGGTCTCTGCACTGTGTGAGATGTCTGCACTGTGTGAGATGTCTGCGTTGTGTGAGGTCTCTGCACTGTGAGGTCTCTGCGCTGTGTGAGATGTCTGCACTGTGTGAGATGTCTGCGCTGTGTGAGATGTCTGCGCTGTGTGAGATGTCTGCGCTGTGTGAGATGTCTGCGCTGTGTGAGATGTCTGCGCTGTGTGAGATGTCTGCGCTGTGTGAGATGTCTGCGCTGTGTGAGATGTCTGCGCTGTGTGAGATGTCTGCGCTGTGTGAGATGTCTGCGCTGTGTGAGATGTCTGCGCTGTGTGAGATGTCTGCGCTGTGTGAGATGTCTGCACTGTGTGAGATGTCTGCACTGTGTGAGATGTCTGCACTGTGTGAGGTCTCTGCGCTGTGTGAGATGTCTGCGCTGTGTGAGATGTCTGCGCTGTGTGAGATGTCTGCGCTGTGTGAGATGTCTGCGCTGTGTGAGATGTCTGCGCTGTGTGAGATGTCTGCGCTGTGTGAGGTCTCTGCGCTGTGTGAGATGTCTGCGCTGTGTGAGATGTCTGAGCTGTGTGAGGTCTCTGCGCTGTGTGAGATGTCTGCGCTGTGTGAGATGTCTGCGCTGTGTGAGATGTCTGCACTGTGTGAGATGTCTGCGCTGTGTGAGATGTCTGCGCTGTGTGAGATGTCTGCGCTGTGTGAGGTCTCTGCGCTGTGTGAGATGTCTGCGCTGTGTGAGATGTCTGCACTGTGTGAGATGTCTGCGCTGTGTGAGATGTCTGCGCTGTGTGAGATGTCTGCGCTGTGTGAGGTCTCTGCGCTGTGTGAGATGTCTGCGCTGTGTGAGATGTCTGCGCTGTGTGAGATGTCTGCGCTGTGTGAGATGTCTGCGCTGTGTGAGATGTCTGCGCTGTGTGAGATGTCTGCGCTGTGTGAGATGTCTGCACTGTGTGAAATGTCTGCACTGTGTGAGGTCTCTGCACTGTGTGAGATGTCTGCACTGTGTGAGATGTCTGCACTGTGTGAGATGTCTGCGCTGTGTGAGGTCTCTGCACTGTGTGAGGTCTCTGCACTGTGTGAGATGTCTGCACTGTGTGAGATGTCTGCACTGTGTGAGATGTCTGCGCTGTGTGAGATGTCTGCGCTGTGTGAGATGTCTGCGCTGTGTGAGATGTCTGCGCTGTGTGAGATGTCTGCGCTGTGTGAGATGTCTGCGCTGTGTGAGATGTCTGCGCTGTGTGAGATGTCTGCACTGTGTGAAATGTCTGCACTGTGTGAGGTCTCTGCACTGTGTGAGATGTCTGCACTGTGTGAGATGTCTGCACTGTGTGAGATGTCTGCGCTGTGTGAGGTCTCTGCACTGTGTGAGGTCTCTGCACTGTGTGAGATGTCTGCACTGTGTGAGATGTCTGCACTGTGTGAGATGTCTGCACTGTGTGAGATGTCTGCGCTGTGTGAGATGTCTGCGCTGTGTGAGATGTCTGCGCTGTGTGAGATGTCTGCGCTGTGTGAGATGTCTGCGCTGTGTGAGATGTCTGCGCTGTGTGAGATGTCTGCGCTGTGTGAGATGTCTGCGCTGTGTGAGATGTCTGCGCTGTGTGAGATGTCTGCGCTGTGTGAGATGTCTGCGCTGTGTGAGATGTCTGCACTGTGTGAGATGTCTGCACTGTGTGAGATGTCTGCGCTGCGTGAGGTCTCTTACTGTGTGAGATGTCTGCACTGTGTGAGATGTCTGCACTGTGTGAGATGTCTGCACTGTGTGAGATGTCTGCACTGTGTGAGATGTCTGCGCTGTGTGAGGTCTCTGCACTGTGTGAGGTCTCTGCACTGTGTGAGGTCTCTGCACTGTGTGAGATGTCTGCGCTGTGTGAGATGTCTGCGCTGTGTGAGATGTCTGCACTGTGTGAGATGTCTGCGCTGTGTGAGATGTCTGCACTGTGTGAGATGTCTGCACTGTGTGAGATGTCTGCACTGTGTGAGATGTCTGCGCTGTGTGAGATGTCTGCACTGTGTGAGATGTCTGCGCTGTGTGAGATGTCTGCACTGTGTGAGATGTCTGCACTGTGTGAGATGTCTGCGCTGTGTGAGATGTCTGCACTGTGTGAGATGTCTGCACTGTGTGAGATGTCTGCACTGTGTGAGGTCTCTGCACTGTGTGAGATGTCTGCACTGTGTGAGGTCTCTGCACTGTGTGAGGTCTCTGCACTGTGTGAGATGTCTGCACTGTGTGAGGTCTCTGCGCTGTGTGAGATGTCTGCGCTGTGTGAGGTCTCTGCGCTGTGTGAGATGTCTGCGCTGTGTGAGATGTCTGCGCTGTGTGAGATGTCTGCACTGTGTGAGATGTCTGCGCTGTGTGAGATGTCTGCGCTGTGTGAGATGTCTGCGCTGTGTGAGATGTCTGCACTGTGTGAGGTCCCTGCGCTGTGTGAGGTCTCTGCACTGTGTGAGGTCTCTGCGCTGTGTGAGATGTCTGCACTGTGTGAGGTCTCTGCACTGTGTGAGATGTCTGCACTGTGTGAGA
>JAVHZZ010000596.1:20000-22834 GCA_036250195.1 Mixophyes australis | reverse complement strand
CCAACTACGAGCTTTTTAACTGCAGCAACTTTAATATACGCTATTGGAGCTGGAATTACCGCGGCTGCTGGCACCAGACTTGCCCTCCAATGGGTCCTCGTTAAAGGATTTAAAGTGTACTCATTCCAATTACAGGGCCTCGAAAGAGTCCTGTATTGTTATTTTTCGTCACTACCTCCCCGAGTCGGGAGTGGGTAATTTGCGCGCCTGCTGCCTTCCTTGGATGTGGTAGCCGTTTCTCAGGCTCCCTCTCCGGAATCGAACCCTGATTCCCCGTTACCCGTGGTCACCATGGTAGGCGCGGAAAGTACCATCGAAAGTTGATAGGGCAGACATCCGAATGTATCGTCGCCGTCACGGGGACGTGCGATCGGCCCGAGGTTATCTAGAGTCGCCAAAGCGGCCGGGGGCCGGCGGGCCCGGGCCGAGGCCCGGAACACCGCCGGGGCGCCCCGGATTGGTCTTGGTCTGATAAATGCACGCATCCCGGGGGGTCAGCGCTCGTCGGCATGTATTAGCTCTAGAATTACCACAGTTATCCAAGTAACGGGTGGAGCGATCAAAGGAACCATAACTGATTTAATGAGCCATTCGCAGTTTCACTGTACCGGCCGTGTGTACTTACACGTGCATGGCTTAATCTTTGAGACAAGCATATGCTACTGGCAGGATCAACCAGGTAGCTTTCCCTCCAGGAATGGGGGGGGGGGGAGCTGAGGGGGTAAGCCTCTGGGGAGGGGGGGGGCAGGCGAGCGGCGGACCGACCCCAGGGAGGTGAGCCGGGGCTGTCGCCACCGGCCTCTCGCGGGGGGCTGGACCATCCGCTTCACCCCACCCTCCCCCCGGCCCGCTCCCGCCGCCTGGCTCAACCCCGGGTCGCCTCAGGGAGGCTCCGAGGGCCGGGCGGGGGGCAGGCCGGGCCCGCGCTGGCGTGGGCGGCTGCCGGGCGGCAGCGGTGGGTGACGACGGGTCAGAGGGGGGAACTAGTGCGCTCCGCCGGGGTGGACCCGGGGGGGGGGGTGGCGGGGTCGGGCGCGCCTCGCGGTGCCGAGGGCGCCCGCCCATCCCCAGCCCGGGCTCCGGCCGTTTCGGGCGCCTGGGGGTCGGGGCGGGTCCGGGCAGACTCTGCCGCGGGGAGCGGCGTCCGGCCTCTCCCCGGCGCCGGGGAGGGGGACGCGCCTCGAGCGGCCGCCCTTACGGGTGGGGCCGGGCCGCTTCCGGGGCGGACGGGAGGGTGGCGGTCGCGCCAGCGGCGGGACCCCCCGGGGCCCCGCCTGGCGACCGTCCCTCCCCGCCGGGAAGCGGGGTGCCTGGTCGATCGGAAAGGGTCGACTCGCGGGGGACGTCGACGCGGGCCGAGAGAAATCCTCCCGAGGGAGAGAAATCGCTCGCCGCTCAGAGTCCCGCTCGGAGAATCCCAAAGCGCGTCTTATTGCGTTTGCCCCGCGCGCCAGTCCGGGGGGCCGGGTTCATGACGCGGCCGGCCCTCTGGAACCCGGGGTCGGCCCCGGCGGTCGAATCCGTCCTCATCGGGCCTTCCGCCCTGGATCCCCCGGCCCGGGGGGTGGCCTACCACGCGGCAGCCGCGAGGGGGTGCGAGCGAAAACCGACGGCTCCCCGGTGGTCGGGGAGGTCCCTGGGCCTTTTTCCCAGGTTTGGCCCCCGGGGGCCCCTGGCTCCGGAGGTCCCCCGGCCGGCGGGGACCCTCCCGGCGGGTTCCCCGGTGGTCGGGGAGGTCCCTGGGCCTTTTTCCCAGGTTTGGCCCCCGGGGGCCCCTGGCTCCGGAGGTCCCCCGGCCGGCGGGGAGCCTCCCGGCGGGTTCCCCGGTGGTCGGGGAGGTCCCTGGGCCTTTTTCCCAGGTTTGGCCCCCGGGGGCCCCTGGCTCCGGAGGTCCCCCGGCCGGCGGGGAGCCTCCCGGCGGGTTCCCCGGTGGTCGGGGAGGTCCCTGGGCCTTTTTCCCAGGTTTGGCCCCCGGGGGCCCCTGGCTCCGGAGGTCCCCCGGCCGGCGGGGACCCTCCCGGCGGGTTCCCCGGTGGTCGGGGAGGTCCCTGGGCCTTTTTCCCAGGTTTGGCCCCCGGGGGCCCCTGGCTCCGGAGGTCCCCCGGCCGGCGGGGACCCTCCCGGCGGGTTCCCCGGTGGTCGGGGAGGTCCCTGGGCCTTTTTCCCAGGTTTGGCCCCCGGGGGCCCCTGGCTCCGGAGGTCCCCCGGCCGGCGGGGAGCCTCCCGGCGGGTTCCCCGGTGGTCGGGGAGGTCCCTGGGCCTTTTTCCCAGGTTTGGCCCCCGGGGGCCCCTGGCTCCGGAGGTCCCCCGGCCGGCGGGGAGCCTCCCGGCGGGTTCCCCGGTGGTCGGGGAGGTCCCTGGGCCTTTTTCCCAGGTTTGGCCCCCGGGGGCCCCTGGCTCCGGAGGTCCCCCGGCCGGCGGGGAGCCTCCCGGCGGGTTCCCCTGTGGTCGGGGAGGTCCCTGGGCCTTTTTCCCAGGTTTGGCCCCCGGGGGCCCCTGGCTCCTGAGGTCACCCGGCCGGCGGGGAGCCTCCCGGCGGGTTCCCCGGTGGTCGGGGAGGTACCTGGGCCTTTTTCCCAGGTTTGGCCCCCGGGGGCCCCTGGCTCCGGAGGTCCCCCGGCCTGCGGGGACCCTCCCGGCGGGTTCCCCGGTGGTCGGGGAGGTCCCTGGGCCTTTTTCCCAAATTTGGCCCCCGGGGCCCCTGGTTCCGGAGGTCCCCCGGCCTGCGGGGACCCTCCCGGCGGGTTCCCCGGTGGTCGGGGTGGTCCCTGGGCCTTTTTCCCAAACTTGGCCCCCGGGGGGGCGCTCGCTCCCTACCAGCCTGCCCGGCTTGT
>JAVHZZ010000595.1:0-23000 GCA_036250195.1 Mixophyes australis | reverse complement strand
ATGAATTGAATCATGAATCATGAATTTAATCATGAATTGAATCATAAATCATGAATCATGAATTGAATCATGAATCATAAATCGAATCATGAATCATGAATTGAATCATGAATCATGAATCGAGTCATGAATTAAATAATGAATCATGAATCATGAATTGAATCATGAATCATGAATTAAAACATGAATCGAATCATGAATCATGAATCGAATCATGATACATGAATCGAAACATGAATCATGAATTTAATCATGAATCATGAATTGAATCATAAATCGTGAATCATGAATTGAATCATGAATCATAAATTGAATCATGAATCATGAATCATTAATCATGAATTGAATTATGAATTGAATCATAAATCATGAATCATGAATTGAATTATGAATCATGAATCGAATTATGAATCATGAATTGAATCATGAATCATGAATCATGAATTGATTCATGAAACATGAATCAAGAATTGAATCATAAATCATGAATCATGAATTGAATCATGAATCATGAATTGAATAATCAATCATGAATCGAATCATGAATTAAATAATGAATAATGAATCATGAATCGTATCATGAATCATGAATCATGAATCGAAACATGAATCATGAATTGAATCATAAATTGAATCATAAATCAAAAATCATGAATTGAATCATGAATCATGAATCGAATCATGAATCATGAAATGAATCATGAATCATGAATCATGAATCATGAATCATGAATCATGAATTGAATCATGAATCATGAATCGAATCATGAATCATGAAATGAATCATGAATCATGAATCATGAATTGAATCATGAATCGAATCATGAATCATGAATCATTAATCATGAATCGAATCATGAATCTCGAATCATGAATTGAATCATGAATCATGAATTGAATCATGAATTGAATCATAAATCATGAATCATGAATTGAATCATGAATCATAAATCGAATTATGAATCATGAATTGAATCATGAATCATGAATCGAATCATGAATTAAATAATGAATCATGAATCATGAATTGAATCATGAATCATGAATTAAATCATGAATCGAATCATGAATCATGAATTGAATCATGATACATGAATCGAAACATGAATCATGAATTGAATCATGAATTATGAATCGAAACACGAATCATGAAATGAATCATGAATCATGAAATGAATCATAAATCATTAATTATGAATCGAATCATGAATCATGAATTGAATCATAAATCATGAATTGAATCATGAATCATGAATTGAATCATGATTTGAATCATGAATCATGAATCATGAATCATGAATTGAATCATGAATCATGAATCGAATCATGAATCATGAATCATGAATCAAGAATCGAATCATGAATCATGAATTGAATCATGAATCATGAATTGAATCATGAATCATGAATCATGAATCGAATCATGAATTATGAATCATGAATCATGAATCGAATCATGAATCATGAATCATGAATCATGAATCAAATCATGAATCATGAAATGAATCATGAATTGAATCATGAATCATGAATTGAATCATGAATCGAATCATGAATCATGAATTGAATCATGAATCATGAATCGAATCATGAATCTCGAATCATGAATTGAATCATGAATCATGAATTGAATCATGAATTGAATCATAAATCGTGAATCATGAATTGAATCATGAATCATAAATCGAATAATGAAACATGAATCGAAACATGAATCATGAATCATGAATCATGAATTGAATCATGAATTGAATCATAAATCATGAATCATGAATTGAATTATGAATCATGAATCGAATCATGAATCATGAATTGAATCATGAATCATGAATCATGAATCATGAATTGAATCATGAATCATGAATCATGAATTGATTCATGAATCATGAATCAATAATTGAATCATAAATCATGAATCATGAATTGAATCATGAATCATGAATCGAATCATGAATCATGAATCATGAATTGAATAATCAATCATGAATTGAATCATGAATTAAATAATGAATAATGAATCATGAATCGTATCATGAATCATGAATCGAAACATGAATCATGAATTGAATCATAAATTGAATCATAAATCATGAATTGAATCATGAATCATGAATCGAATCATGAATCATGAAATGAATCATGAATCATGAATCATGAATCATGAATTGAATCATGAATCATGAATCGAATTATGAATCATAAAATGAATCTTGAATCATGAATCATGAATCATGAATTGAATCATGAATCGAATCATGAATCATGAATCATGAATCATGAATCTCGAATCATGAATTGAATCATGAATTGAATCATGAATCATGAATTGAATCATGAATTGAATCATAAATCATGAATCATGAATTGAATCATGAATCATAAATCGAATCATGAATCATGAATTGAATCATGAATCATGAATCGAATCATGAATTAAATAATGAATCATGAATCATGAATTGAATCATGAATCATGAATTAAATCATGAATCGAATCATGAATCATGAATTGAATCATGAATTATGAATCGAAACACGAATCATGAATTTAATCATGAATCATGAATTGAATCATGAATTGAATCATAAATCGTGAATCATGAATTGAATCATGAATCATAAATCGAATCATGAAACATGAATCGAATCATGAATCATGAATCATGAATCATGAATCATGAATTGAATCATGAATTGAATCATAAATCATGAATCATGAATTGAATTATGAATCATGAATTCAATCATGAATCATGAATTGAATCATGAATCATGAATCATAAATCATGAATCGAATTATGAATCATGAATTGAATCATGAATCATGAATCATGAATTGATTCATGAATCATGAATCAAGAATTGAATCATAAATCATGAATCATGAATTGAATCATGAATCATGAATCGAATCATGAATCATGAATCATGAATCATGAATCATGAATCATGAATCGAATCATGATTTATGAATTGAATCATGAATCATGAATCATGAATTGAATAATCAATCATGAATCGAATCATGAATTAAATAATGAATAATGAATCATGAATCGTATCATGAATCATGAATCATGAATCGAAACATGAATCATGAATTGAATCATAAATTGAATCATAAATCATAAATCATGAATTGAATCATGAATCATGAATCGAATCATGAATCATGAAATCAATCATGAATCATGAATCATGAATCATGAATCATGAATTGAATCATGAATCATGAATCGAATCATGAATCATGAAATGAATCATGAATCATGAATCATGAATTGAATCATGAATCGAATCATGAATCATGAATCATGAATCATGAATCAAATCATGAATCTCGAATCATGAATTGAATCATGAATCATGACTTGAATCATGAATTGAATCATAAATCATGAATCATGAATTGAATCATGAATCATAAATCGAATCATGAATCATGAATTGAATCATGAATCATAAATCGAATCATGAATTAATTAATGAATCATGAATCATGAATTGAATCATGAATCATGAATTAAATCATGAATTGAATCATGAATTATGAATCGAAACACGAATCATGAAATGAATCATGAATCATGAAACGAATCATAAATCATTAATTATGAATCGAATCATGAATCATGAATTGAATCATAAATCATGAATTGAATCATGAATCATGAATTGAATCATGATTTGAATCATGAATCATGAATCATGAATCATGAATTGAATCATGAATCATGAATCATGAATCGAATCATGAATCATGAATCATGAATCATGAATCGAATCATGAATCATGAATTGAATCATGAATCATGAATTGAATCATGAATCATGAATCATGAATCGAATCATGAATTATGAATCATGAATCATGAATCGAATCATGAATCATGAATCGAATCATGAATCATGAATCGAATCATGAATCATGAATCGAATCATGAATCATGAATCATGAACCGAATTATGAATCGTGAAATGAATCATGAATTGAATCATGAATCATGAATTGAATCATAAATCATGAATCGAATTATGAATCATGAAATGAATCATGAATCATGAATCATGAATCATGAATTGAATCATGAAACATGAATTGAATCATGAATTGAATCATGAATTGAATCATGAATCATGAATCGAATCATGAATCATGAATTGAATCATGAATCGAATCATGAATCATGAATTGAATCATGAATCATGAATGGAATCATGAATCTCGAATCATGAATTGAATCAAGAATCATGAATTGAATCATGAATTGAATCATAAATCATGAATCATGAATTGAATCATGAATCATAAATCGAATCATGAAA
Source organism: Mixophyes australis (assembly GCA_036250195.1). Taxonomy (NCBI): domain Eukaryota; kingdom Metazoa; phylum Chordata; class Amphibia; order Anura; family Limnodynastidae; genus Mixophyes; species Mixophyes australis. The sequence goes on along the minus strand of JAVHZZ010000595.1, from coordinate 18,674 downwards.
CATGAATCGAATCATGAATCATGAATCATGAATCATGAATCATGAATTATGAATTGAATCATGAATTGAATCATAAATCATGAATCATGAATTGAATCATAAATCATGAATCATGAATTGAATCATGAATCATGAATCGAATCATGAATCATGAATTGAATCATGAATTATGAATCATGAATCATGAATCATGAATTGAATCATGAATCATGAATCGAATCATGACTCATGAATTGAATCATGAATTATGAATCATGAATCATGAATCGAATCATGAATCATGAAATGAATCATTCATCATGAATCATGAAATGAATCATGAATCATGAATCATGAATCGAATCATGAATCATGAATTGAATCATGAATTATCAATCATGAATCATGAATTGAATCATGAATCATGAAATGAATCATGAATTGAATCATGAATCATGAATCATGAATTGAATCATGAATCATGAATTGAATCATGAATCATGAATCATGAATTGAATCATGAATCATGAATCAAATCATGAATCATGAATCATGAATTGAATCATGAATTGAATCATAAATCATGAATCATGAATCATGAATCATGAATCATGAATCGAATCATGAATCATGAATTGAATCATGAATCATGAAATGAATCATGAATCATGAATCATGAATTGAATCATGAATTATGAATCATGAATTGAATCATGAATCATGAATCGAATCATGAGTCATGAATTAAATAATGAATCATGAATCATGAATTGAATCATTAATCATGAATCGAATAATGAATCATGAATCATGAATTGAATCATGAATCATGAATTGAATCATAAATTGAATCATAAATCATAAATCATGAATTGAATCATGAATCATGAATCGAATCATGAATCGAATCATGAATCATGAATTAAATCATGAATCATGAATCGAATCATGAATCATGAATCATGAATCATGAATCGAATCATGAATCATGAATTGAATCATGAATCATGAATTGAATCATGAATCATGAATCATGAATCGAATCATGAATCATGAATCGAATCATGAATCATGAATCATGAATCGAATCATGAATCATGAAATGAATCATGAATTGAATCATGAATCATGAATTGAATCATGAATCGAATCATGAATCATGAATTGAATCATGAATCATGAATCGAATCATGAATCTCGAATCATGAATTGAATCATGAATCATGAATTGAATCATGAATTGAATCATAAATCGTGAATCATGAATTGAATCATGAATCATAAATCGAATCATGAAACATGAATCAAAACATGAATCATGAATCATGAATCATGAATTGAATCATGAATTGAATCATAAATCATGAATCATGAATTGAATTATGAATCATGAATCAAATCATGAATCATGAATTGAATCGTGAATCATGAATCATGAATCGAATTATGAATCATGAATTGAATCATGAATCATGAATCATGAATTGATTCATGAATCATGAATCAATAATTGAATCATAAATCATGAATCATGAATTGAATCATGAATCATGAATCGAATCATGAATCATGAATCATGAATCATGAATCATGAATCATGAATCGAATCATGAATCATGAATCGAATCATGAATCATGAATCATGAATTGAATAATCAATCATGAATCGAATCATGAATTAAATAATGAATAATGAATCATGAATCGTATCATGAATCATGAATCGAAACATGAATCATGAATTGAATCATAAATTGAATCATAAATCATAAATCATGAATTGAATCATGAATCATGAATCGAATCATGAATCATGAAATGAATCATGAATCATGAATCATGAATCATGAATCATGAATCATGAATCATGAATCATGAATTGAATCATGAATCATGAAATGAATCATGAATTGAATCATGTATCATGAATCATGAATTGAATCATGAATCATGAATAATGAATTGATTCATGAATCATGAATCATGAATTGAATCATGAATCATGAATCAAATCATGAATCATGAATCATGAATTGAATCATGAATTGAATCATAAATCATGAATCATGAATCATGAATCGAATCATGAATCATGAATTGAATCATGAATCATGAATCATGAATCATGAATCATGAATTGAATCATGAATCATGAAATGAATCATGAATTAAATCATGAATCATGAATCATGAATTGAATCATGAATTATGAATAATGAATTGATTCATGAATCATGAATCATGAATTGAATCATGAATCATGAATCAAATCATGAATCATGAATCATGAATTGAATCATGAATTGAATCATAAATCATGAATCATGAATCATGAATCATGAATCATGAATCGAATCATGAATCATGAATTGAATCATGAATTATGAATCATGAATTGAATCATGAATCATGAATCGAATCATGAGTCATGAATTAAATAATGAATCATGAATCATGAATTGAATCATTAATCATGAATCGAATAATGAATCATGAATCATGAATTGAATCATGAATCATGAATTGAATCATAAATTGAATCATAAATCATAAATCATGAATTGAATCATGAATCGAATCATGAATCATGAATTAAATCATGAATCATGAATCGAATCATGAATCATGAATCATGAATCATGAATCGAATCATGAATCATGAATTGAATCATGAATCATGAATTGAATCATGAATCATGAATCATGAATCGAATCATGAATTATGAATCATGAATCATGAATCGAATCATGAATCATGAATCGAATCATGAATCATGAATCATGAATCGAATCATGAATCATGAAATGAATCATAAATTGAATCATGAATCATGAATTGAATCATGAATCGAATCATAAATCATGAATTGAATCATGAATCATGAATCGAATCATGAATCGAATCATGAATCATGAATTAAATCATGAATCATGAATCATGAATCATGAATCATGAATCGAATCATGAATCATGAATTGAATCATGAATCATGAATTGAATCATGAATCATGAATCATGAATCGAATCATGAATTATGAATCATGAATCATGAATCGAATCATGAATCATGAATCGAATCATGAATCATGAATCATGAATCGAATCATGAATCATGAAATGAATCATGAATTGAATCATGAATCATGAATTGAATCATGAATCGAATCATGAATCATGAATTGAATCATGAATCATGAATCGAATCATGAATCTCGAATCATGAATTGAATCATGAATCATGAATTGAATCATGAATTGAATCATAAATCGTGAATCATGAATTGAATCATGAATCATAAATCGAATCATGAAACATGAATCGAAACATGAATCATGAATCATGAATCATGAATTGAATCATGAATTGAATCATAAATCATGAATCATGAATTGAATTATGAATCATGAATCGAATCATGAATCATGAATTGAATCGTGAATCATGAATCATGAATCAAATTATGAATCATGAATTGAATCATGAATCATGAATCATGAATTGATTCATGAATCATGAATCAATAATTGAATCATAAATCATGAATCATGAATCGAATCATGAATCATGAATCGAATCATGAATCATGAATCATGAATCATGAATCATGAATCATGAATCGAATCATGAATCATGAATCGAATCATGAATCATGAATCATGAATTGAATAATCAATCATGAATCGAATCATGAATTAAATAATGAATAATGAATCATGAATCGTATCATGAATCATGAATCGAAACATGAATCATGAATTGAATCATAAATTGAATCATAAATCATAAATCATGAATTGAATCATGAATCATGAATCGAATCATGAATCATGAAATGAATCATGAATCATGAATCATGAATCATGAATCATGAATCATGAATCATGAATTGAATAATGAATTGATTCATGAATCATGAATTGAATCATGTATCATGAATCATGAATTGAATCATGAATCATGAATAATGAATTGATTCATGAATCATGAATCATGAATTGAATCATGAATCATGAATCAAATCATGAATCATGAATCATGAATTGAATCATGAATTGAATCATAAATCATGAATCATGAATCATGAATCGAATCATGAATCATGAATTGAATCATGAATCATGAATCATGAATCATGAATCATGAATCATGAATCATGAATTGAATCATGAATCATGAAATGAATCATGAATTAAATCATGAATCATGAATCATGAATTGAATCATGAATCATGAATAATGAATTGATTCATGAATCATGAATCATGAATTGAATCATGAATCATGAATCAAATCATGAATCATGAATCATGAATTGAATCATGAATTGAATCATAAATCATGAATCATGAATCATGAATCATGAATCATGAATCGAATCATGAATCATGAATTGAATCATGAATTATGAATCATGAATTGAATCATGAATCATGAATCGAATCATGAGTCATGAATTAAATAATGAATCATGAATCATGAATTGAATCATTAATCATGAATCGAATAATGAATCATGAATCATGAATTGAATCATGAATCATGAATTGAATCATAAATTGAATCATAAATCATAAATCATGAATTGAATCATTAATCATGAATCGAATAATGAATCATGAATCATGAATTGAATCATGAATCATGAATTGAATCATAAATTGAATCATAAATCATAAATCATGAATTGAATCATGAATCGAATCATGAATCATGAATTAAATCATGAATCATGAATCGAATCATGAATCATGAATCATGAATCATGAATCGAATCATGAATCATGAATTGAATCATGAATCATGAATTGAATCATGAATCATGAATCATGAATCGAATCATGAATTATGAATCATGAATCATGAATCGAATCATGAATCATGAATCGAATCATGAATCATGAATCATGAATCGAATCATGAATCATGAAATGAATCATAAATTGAATCATGAATCATGAATTGAATCATGAATCGAATCATAAATCATGAATTGAATCATGAATCATGAATCGAATCATGAATCGAATCATGAATCATGAATTAAATCATGAATCATGAATCATGAATCATGAATCATGAATCGAATCATGAATCATGAATTGAATTATGAATCATGAATCGAATCATGAATCATGAATTGAATCGTGAATCATGAATCATGAATCAAATTATGAATCATGAATTGAATCATGAATCATGAATCATGAATTGATTCATGAATCATGAATCAATAATTGAATCATAAATCATGAATCATGAATCGAATCATGAATCATGAATCGAATCATGAATCATGAATCATGAATCATGAATCATGAATCATGAATCGAATCATGAATCATGAATCGAATCATGAATCATGAATCATGAATTGAATAATCAATCATGAATCGAATCATGAATTAAATAATGAATAATGAATCATGAATCGTATCATGAATCATGAATCGAAACATGAATCATGAATTGAATCATAAATTGAATCATAAATCATAAATCATGAATTGAATCATGAATCATGAATCGAATCATGAATCATGAAATGAATCATGAATCATGAATCATGAATCATGAATCATGAATCATGAATCATGAATTGAATAATGAATTGATTCATGAATCATGAATTGAATCATGTATCATGAATCATGAATTGAATCATGAATCATGAATAATGAATTGATTCATGAATCATGAATCATGAATTGAATCATGAATCATGAATCAAATCATGAATCATGAATCATGAATTGAATCATGAATTGAATCATAAATCATGAATCATGAATCATGAATCGAATCATGAATCATGAATTGAATCATGAATCATGAATCATGAATCATGAATCATGAATCATGAATCATGAATTGAATCATGAATCATGAAATGAATCATGAATTAAATCATGAATCATGAATCATGAATTGAATCATGAATCATGAATAATGAATTGATTCATGAATCATGAATCATGAATTGAATCATGAATCATGAATCAAATCATGAATCATGAATCATGAATTGAATCATGAATTGAATCATAAATCATGAATCATGAATCATGAATCATGAATCATGAATCGAATCATGAATCATGAATTGAATCATGAATTATGAATCATGAATTGAATCATGAATCATGAATCGAATCATGAGTCATGAATTAAATAATGAATCATGAATCATGAATTGAATCATTAATCATGAATCGAATAATGAATCATGAATCATGAATTGAATCATGAATCATGAATTGAATCATAAATTGAATCATAAATCATAAATCATGAATTGAATCATTAATCATGAATCGAATAATGAATCATGAATCATGAATTGAATCATGAATCATGAATTGAATCATAAATTGAATCATAAATCATAAATCATGAATTGAATCATGAATCGAATCATGAATCATGAATTAAATCATGAATCATGAATCGAATCATGAATCATGAATCATGAATCATGAATCGAATCATGAATCATGAATTGAATCATGAATCATGAATTGAATCATGAATCATGAATCATGAATCGAATCATGAATTATGAATCATGAATCATGAATCGAATCATGAATCATGAATCGAATCATGAATCATGAATCATGAATCGAATCATGAATCATGAAATGAATCATAAATTGAATCATGAATCATGAATTGAATCATGAATCGAATCATAAATCATGAATTGAATCATGAATCATGAATCGAATCATGAATCGAATCATGAATCATGAATTAAATCATGAATCATGAATCATGAATCATGAATCATGAATCGAATCATGAATCATGAATTGAATCATGAATCATGAATTGAATCATGAATCATGAATCATGAATCGAATCATGAATTATGAATCATGAATCATGAATCGAATCATGAATCATGAATCGAATCATGAATCATGAATCATGAATCGAATCATGAATCATGAAATGAATCATGAATTGAATCATGAATCATGAATTGAATCATGAATCGAATCATGAATCATGAATTGAATCATGAATCATGAATCGAATCATGAATCTCGAATCATGAATTGAATCATGAATCATGAATTGAATCATGAATTGAATCATAAATCGTGAATCATGAATTGAATCATGAATCATAAATCGAATCATGAAACATGAATCGAAACATGAATCATGAATCATGAATCATGAATTGAATCATGAATTGAATCATAAATCATGAATCATGAATTGAATTATGAATCATGAATCGAATCATGAATCATGAATTGAATCGTGAATCATGAATCATGAATCGAATTATGAATCATGAATTGAATCATGAATCATGAATCATGAATTGATTCATGAATCATGAATCAATAATTGAATCATAAATCATGAATCATGAATTGAATCATGAATCATGAATCGAATCATGAATCATGAATCATGAATCATGAATCATGAATCATGAATCGAATCATGAATCATGAATCGAATCATGAATCATGAATCATGAATTGAATAATCAATCATGAATCGAATCATGAATTAAATAATGAATAATGAATCATGAATCGTATCATGAATCATGAATCGAAACATGAATCATGAATTGAATCATAAATTGAATCATAAATCATAAATCATGAATGGAATCATGAATCATGAATCGAATCATGAATCATGAAATGAATCATGAATCATGAATCATGAATCATGAATCATGAATCATAAATCATGAATTGAATCATGAATCATGAAATGAATCATGAATTGAATCATGTATCATGAATCATGAATTGAATCATGAATCATGAATAATGAATTGATTCATGAATCATGAATCATGAATTGAATCATGAATCATGAATCAAATCATGAATCATGAATCATGAATTGAATCATGAATTGAATCATAAATCATGAATCATGAATCATGAATCGAATCATGAATCATGAATTGAATCATGAATCATGAATCATGAATCATGAATCATGAATCATGAATTGAATCATGAATCATGAAATGAATCATGAATTAAATCATGAATCATGAATCATGAATTGAATCATGAATCATGAATAATGAATTGATTCATGAATCATGAATCATGAATTGAATCATGAATCATGAATCAAATCATGAATCATGAATCATGAATTGAATCATGAATTGAATCATAAATCATGAATCATGAATCATGAATCATGAATCATGAATGGAATCATGAATCATGAATTGAATCATGAATTATGAATCATGAATTGAATCATGAATCATGAATCGAATCATGAGTCATGAATTAAATAATGAATCATGAATCATGAATTGAATCATTAATCATGAATCGAATAATGAATCATGAATCATGAATTGAATCATGAATCATGAATTGAATCATAAATTGAATCATAAATCATAAATCATGAATTGAATCATGAATCATGAATCGAATCATGAATCGAATCATGAATCATGAATTGAATCATGAATCATGAATCGAATCATGAATCATGAATCATGAATCATAAATCGAATCATGAATCATGAATTGAATCATGAATCATGAATTGAATCATGAATCATGAATCATGAATCGAATCATGAATTATGAATGATGAATCATGAATCGAATCATGAATCATGAATCGAATCATGAATCATGAATCGAATCATGAATCATGAATCGAATCATGAATCATGAATCATGAATCGAATCATGAATCATGAATCATGAATCGAATCATGAATCATGAAATGAATCATGAATTGAATCATGAATCATGAATTGAATCATGAATCGAATCATGAATCATGAATTGAATCATGAATCATGAATCGAATCATGAATCTCGAATCATGAATTGAATCATGAATCATGAATTGAATCATGAATTGAATCATAAATCGTGAATCATGAATTGAATCATGAATCATAAATCGAATCATGAAACATGAATCGAAATATGAATCATGAATCATGAATCATGAATTGAATCATGAATTGAATCATAAATCATGAATCATGAATTGAATTATGAATCATGAATCGAATCATGAATCATGAATTGAATCGTGAATCATGAATCATGAATCGAATTATGAATCATGAATTGAATCATGAATCATGCATCATGAATTGATTCATGAATCATGAATCAATAATTGAATCATAAATCATGAATCATGAATTGAATCATGAATCATGAATCGAATCATGAATCATGAATCATGAATCATGAATCTTGAATCATGAATCGAATCATGAATCATGAATCGAATCATGAATCATGAATCATGAATTGAATAATCAATCATGAATCAAATCATGAATTAAATAATGAATAATGAATCATAATTCGTATCATGAATCATGAATCGAAACATGAATCATGAATTGAATCATAAATTGAATCATAAATCATAAATCATGAATTGAATCATGAATCATGAATCGAATCATGAATCATGAAATGAATCATGAATCATGAATTGAATCATGAATCATGAATCGAATTATGAATCATGAAATGAATCATGAATCATGAATCATGAATCATGAATTGAATCATGAATCGAATCATGAATCATGAATCATGAATCATGAATCTCGAATCATGAATTGAATCATGAGTTGAATCATGAATCATGAATTGAATCATGAATTGAATCATAAATCATGAATCATGAATTGAATCATGAATCATAAATCGAATCATGAATCATGAATTGAATCATAAATCATGAATTGAATCATGAATCATGAATTGAATCATGATTTGAATCATGAATCATGAATCATGAATCATGAATTGAATCATGAATCATGAATCATGAATCGAATCATGTATCATGAATTGAATCATGAATCATGAATCATGAATTGAATAATCAATCATGAATCGAATCATGAATTAAATAATGAATAATGAATCATGAATCGTATCATGAATCATGAATCATGAATCGAAACATGAATCATGAATTGAATCATAAATTGAATCATAAATCATAAATCATGAATTGAATCATGAATCATGAATCGAATCATGAATCATGAAATGAATCATGAATCATGAATCTTGAATCATGAATTGAATCATAAATTGAATCATAAATCATGAATTGAATCATGAATCATGAATCGAATCATGAATCGAATCATGAATCATGAATTGAATCATGAATCATGAATCATGAATCATGAATCGAATCATGAATCATGAATCATGAATCATGAATCGAATCATGAATCATGAATCGAATCATGAATCATGAATTGAATCATGAATCATGAATCATGAATCGAATCATGAATTATGAATCATGAATCGAATCATGAATCATGAATCGAATCATGAATCATGAATCATGAACCGAATCATGAATCATGAAATGAATCATGAATTGAATCATGAATCATGAAATGAATCATGAATTGAATCATGAATCATGAATTGAATCATGAATCATGAATCGAATCATAAATCATGAATCATGAATCATGAATCGAATCATGAATCATGAATTGAATCATGAATCATGAATTAAATCATGAATCATGAATCATGAATCGAATCATGAATTATGAATCATGAATCATGAATCGAATCATGAATCATGAATCGAATCATGAATCATGAATCATGAATCGAATCATGAATCATGAAATGAATCATGAATTGAATCATGAATCATGAATTGAATCATGAATCATGAATTGAATCATGAATCGAATCATGAATCATGAATTGAATCATGAATCATGAATCGAATCATGAATCTCGAATCATGAATTGAATCATGAATCATGAATTGAATCATGAATTGAATCATAAATCATGAATCATGAATTGAATCATGAATCATAAATCGAATCATGAAACATGAATCGAATCATGAATCATGAATCATGAATCATGAATCATGAATTATGAATTGAATCATGAATTGAATCATAAATCATGAATCATGAATTGAATCATGAATCATGAATCGAATCATGAATCATGAATTGAATCATGAATTATGAATCATGAATCATGAATCATGAATTGAATCATGAATCATGAATCGAATCATGACACATGAATTGAATCATGAATTATGAATCATGAATCATGAATCATGAATCATGAAATGAATCATTCATCATGAATCATGAAATGAATCATGAATCATGAATCATGAATCGAATCATGAATCATGAATTGAATCATGAATTATCAATCATGAATCATGAATTGAATCATGAATCATGAAATGAATCATGAATTGAATCATGAATCATGAATCATGAATTGAATCATGAATCATGAATCATGAATTGAATCATGAATCATGAATCATGAATTGAATCATGAATCATGAATTGAATCATGAATCATGAATTGAATCATGAATCATGAATCGAATCATGAATTATGAATCATGAATCATGAATCGAATCATGAATCATGAATCGAATCATGAATCATGAATCGAATCATGAATCATGAATCATGAATCGAATCATGAATCATGAAATGAATCATGAATTGAATCATGAATCAAATCATGAATCATGAATTGAATCATGAATCATGAATCGAATCATGAATCTCGAATCATGAATTGAATCATGAATCATGAATTGAATCATGAATTGAATCATAAATCGTGAATCATGAATTGAATCATGAATCATAAATCGAATCATGAAACATGAATCGAAATATGAATCATGAATCATGAATCATGAATTGAATCATGAATTGAATCATAAATCATGAATCATGAATTGAATTATGAATCATGAATCGAATCATGAATCATGATTTGAATCGTGAATCATGAATCATGAATCGAATTATGAATCATGAATTGAATCATGAATCATGAATCATGAATTGATTCATGAATCATGAATCAATAATTGAATCATAAATCATGAATCATGAATTGAATCATGAATCATGAATCGAATCATGAATCATGAATCATGAATCATGAATCATGAATGGAATCATGAATCATGAATGGAATCATGAATCATGAATCATGAATTGAATAATCAATCATGAATCGAATCATGAATTAAATAATGAATAATGAATCATAATTCGTATCATGAATCATGAATCGAAACATGAATCATGAATTGAATCATAAATTGAATCATAAATCATAAATCATGAATTGAATCATGAATCATGAATCGAATCATGAATCATGAAATGAATCATGAATCATGAATCATGAATCATGAATTGAATCATGAATCATGAATCGAAACATGAATCATGAATTGAATCATAAATTGAATCATAAATCATAAATCATGAATTGAATCATGAATCATGAATCGAATCATGAATCATGAAATGAATCATGAATCATGAATCGAATCATGAATTGAATCATGAATCATGAATCGAATTATGAATCATGAATTGAATCATGAATCATGAATCATGAATCATGAATTGAATCATGAATCGAATCATGAATCATGAATCATGAATCATGAATCATGAATCTCGAATCATGAATTGAATCATGAGTTGAATCATGAATCATGAATTTAATCATGAATTGAATCATAAATCATGAATCATTAATTGAATCATGAATCATAAATTGAATCATGAATCATGAATTGAATCATGAATCATGAATCGAATCATGAATTAAATAATGAATCATGAATCATGAATTGAATCATGAATCATGAATTAAAACATGAATCGAATCATGAATCATGAATCGAATCATGATACATGAATCTTAACATGAATCATGAATTGAATCATGAATTATGAATCGAAACACGAATCATGAATTTAATCATGAATCATGAATTGAATCATAAATCGTGAATCATGAATTGAATCATGAATCATAAATCGAATCATGAAACATGAATCGAATCATGAATCTTGAATCATTAATCATGAATTGAATCATGAATTGAATCATAAATCATGAATCATGAATTGAATTATGAATCATGAATCGAATTATGAATCATGAATTGAATCATGAATCATGAATTGATTCATGAATCATGAATCAAGAATTGAATCATAAATCATGAATCATGAATTGAATCATGAATCATGAATCGAATCATGAATCATGAATCATGAATCATGAATCGAATCATGTATCATGAATTAAATCATAAATCATGAATCATGAATTGAATAATCAATCATGAATCGAATCATGAATTAAATAATGAATAATGAATCATGAATCGTATCATGAATCATGAATCATGAATCGAAACATGAATCATGAATTGAATCATAAATTGAATCATAAATCATAAATCATGAATTGAATCATGAATCATGAATCGAATCATGAATCATGAATCATGAATCATGAATCATGAATCATGAATTGAATCATGAATCATGAATCGAATTATGAATCATGAAATGAATCATGAATCATGAATCATGAATTGAATCATGAATCGAATCATGAATCATGAATCATGATTCATGAATCATGAATCTCGAATCATGAATTGAATCATGAATTGAATCATGAATCATGAATTTAATCATGAATTGAATCATAAATCATGAATCATGAATTGAATCATGAATCATAAATCGAATCATGAATCATGAATTGAATCATGAATCATGAATCGAGTCATGAATTAAATAATGAATCATGAATCATGAATTGAATCATGAATCATGAATTAAAACATGAATCGAATCATGAATCATGAATCGAATCATGATACATGAATCGAAACATGAATCATGAATTTAATCATGAATCATGAATTGAATCATAAATCGTGAATCATGAATTGAATCATGAATCATAAATTGAATCATGAATCATGAATCATTAATCATGAATTGAATTATGAATTGAATCATAAATCATGAATCATGAATTGAATTATGAATCATGAATCGAATTATGAATCATGAATTGAATCATGAATCATGAATCATGAATTGATTCATGAATCATGAATCAAGAATTGAATCATAAATCATGAATCATGAATTGAATCATGAATCATGAATCGAATCATGAATCATGAATCATGAATCATGAATCATGAATCATGAATCGAATCATGTATCATGAATTGAATCATGAATCATGAATTGAATAATCAATCATGAATCGAATCATGAATTAAATAATGAATAATGAATCATGAATCGTATCATGAATCATGAATCATGAATCGAAACATGAATCATGAATTGAATCATAAATTGAATCATAAATCAAAAATCATGAATTGAATCATGAATCATGAATCGAATCATGAATCATGAAATGAATCATGAATCATGAATCATGAATCATGAATCATGAATTGAATCATGAATCATGAATCGAATCATGAATCATGAAATGAATCATGAATCATGAATCATGAATTGAATCATGAATCGAATCATGAATCATGAATCATTAATCATGAATCGAATCATGAATCTCGAATCATGAATTGAATCATGAATCATGAATTGAATCATGAATTGAATCATAAATCATGAATCATGAATTGAATCATGAATCATAAATCGAATCATGAATCATGAATTGAATCATGAATCATGAATCGAATCATGAATTAAATAATGAATCATGAATCATGAATTGAATCATGAATCATGAATTAAATCATGAATCGAATCATGAATCATGAATTGAATCATGATACATGAATCGAAACATGAATCATGAATTGAATCATGAATTATGAATCGAAACACGAATCATGAAATGAATCATGAATCATGAAATGAATCATAAATCATTAATTATGAATCGAATCATGAATCATGAATTGAATCATAAATCATGAATTGAATCATGAATCATGAATTGAATCATGATTTGAATCATGAATCATGAATCATGAATCATGAATTGAATCATGAATCATGAATCGAATCATGAATCATGAATCATGAATCAAGAATCGAATCATGAATCATGAATTGAATCATGAATCATGAATTGAATCATGAATCATGAATCATGAATCGAATCATGAATTATGAATCATGAATCATGAATCGAATCATGAATCATGAATCATGAATCATGAATCAAATCATGAATCATGAAATGAATCATGAATTGAATCATGAATCATGAATTGAATCATGAATCGAATCATGAATCATGAATTGAATCATGAATCATGAATCGAATCATGAATCTCGAATCATGAATTGAATCATGAATCATGAATTGAATCATAATTTGAATCATAAATCGTGAATCATGAATTGAATCATGAATCATAAATCGAATAATGAAACATGAATCGAAACATGAATCATGAATCATGAATCATGAATTGAATCATGAATTGAATCATAAATCATGAATCATGAATTGAATTATGAATCATGAATCGAATCATGAATCATGAATTGAATCATGAATCATGAATCATGAATCATGAATTGAATCATGAATCATGAATCATGAATTGATTCATGAATCATGAATCAATAATTGAATCATAAATCATGAATCATGAATTGAATCATGAATCATGAATCGAATCATGAATCATGAATCATGAATTGAATAATCAATCATGAATTGAATCATGAATTAAATAATGAATAATGAATCATGAATCGTATCATGAATCATGAATCGAAACATGAATCATGAATTGAATCATAAATTGAATCATAAATCATGAATTGAATCATGAATCATGAATCGAATCATGAATCATGAAATGAATCATGAATCATGAATCATGAATTGAATCATGAATCATGAATCGAATTATGAATCATGAAATGAATCATGAATCATGAATCATGAATCATGAATTGAATCATGAATCGAATCATGAATCATGAATCATGAATCATGAATCTCGAATCATGAATTGAATCATGAATTGAATCATGAATCATGAATTGAATCATGAATTGAATCATAAATCATGAATCATGAATTGAATCATGAATCATAAATCGAATCATGAATCATGAATTGAATCATGAATCATGAATCGAATCATGAATTAAATAATGAATCATGAATCATGAATTGAATCATGAATCATGAATTAAATCATGAATCGAATCATGAATCATGAATTGAATCATGAATTATGAATCGAAACACGAATCATGAATTTAATCATGAATCATGAATTGAATCATGAATTGAATCATAAATCGTGAATCATGAATTGAATCATGAATCATAAATCGAATCATGAAACATGAATCGAATCATGAATCATGAATCATGAATCATGAATTGAATCATGAATTGAATCATAAATCATGAATCATGAATTGAATTATGAATCATGAATTCAATCATGAATCATGAATTGAATCATGAATCATGAATCATAAATCATGAATCGAATTATGAATCATGAATTGAATCATGAATCATGAATCATGAATTGATTCATGAATCATGAATCAAGAATTGAATCATAAATCATGAATCATGAATTGAATCATGAATCATGAATCGAATCATGAATCATGAATCATGAATCATGAATCATGAATCATGAATCGAATCATGATTTATGAATTGAATCATGAATCATGAATCATGAATTGAATAATCAATCATGAATCGAATCATGAATTAAATAATGAATAATGAATCATGAATCGTATCATGAATCATGAATCATGAATCGAAACATGAATCATGAATTGAATCATAAATTGAATCATAAATCATAAATCATGAATTGAATCATGAATCATGAATCGAATCATGAATCATGAAATCAATCATGAATCATGAATCATGAATCATGAATCATGAATTGAATCATGAATCATGAATCGAATCATGAATCATGAAATGAATCATGAATCATGAATCATGAATTGAATCATGAATCGAATCATGAATCATGAATCATGAATCATGAATCGAATCATGAATCTCGAATCATGAATTGAATCATGAATCATGACTTGAATCATGAATTGAATCATAAATCATGAATCATGAATTGAATCATGAATCATAAATCGAATCATGAATCATGAATTGAATCATGAATCATAAATCGAATCATGAATTAATTAATGAATCATGAATCATGAATTGAATCATGAATCATGAATTAAATCATGAATTGAATCATGAATTATGAATCGAAACACGAATCATGAAATGAATCATGAATCATGAAACGAATCATAAATCATTAATTATGAATCGAATCATGAATCATGAATTGAATCATAAATCATGAATTGAATCATGAATCATGAATTGAATCATGATTTAAATCATGAATCATGAATCATGAATCATGAATTGAATCATGAATCATGAATCGAATCATGAATCATGAATCATGAATCGAATCATGAATCATGAATTGAATCATGAATCATGAATTGAATCATGAATCATGAATCATGAATCGAATCATGAATTATGAATCATGAATCATGAATCGAATCATGAATCATGAATCGAATCATGAATCATGAATCGAATCATGAATCATGAATCGAATCATGAATCATGAATCATGAACCGAATTATGAATCGTGAAATGAATCATGAATTGAATCATGAATCATGAATTGAATCATAAATCATGAATCGAATTATGAATCATGAAATGAATCATGAATCATGAATCATGAATCATGAATTGAATCATGAATCGAATCATGAATCATGAATCATGAATCTCGAATCATGAATTGAATCATGAATTGAATCATGAATCATGAATTGAATCATGAATTGAATCATAAATCATGAATCATGAATTGAATCATGAATCATGAATTAAATCATGAATCGAATCATGAATCATGAATCGAATCATGATACATGAATCGAACCATGAATCATGAATTGAATCATGAATTATGAATCGAAACACAAATCATGAATTTAATCATGAATCATGAATTGAATCATGAATTGAATCATAAATCGTGAATCATGAATTTAATCATGAATCATAAATCGAATCATGAAACATGAATCGAATCATGAATCATGAATCATGAATCATGAATTGAATCATGAATTGAATCATAAATCATGAATCATGAATTGAATTATGAATCATGAATCGAATCATGAATCATGAATTGAATCATGAATCATGAATCATGAATCATGAATCGAATTATGAATCATGAATTGAATCATGAATCATGAATCATGAATTGATTCATGAATCAAGAATTGAATCATAAATCATGAATCATGAATTGAATCATGAATCATGAATCGAATCATGAATCATGAATCATGAATCATGAATCATGAATCATGAATCGAATCATGAATCATGAATTGAATCATGAATCATGAATCATGAATTGAATAATCAATCATGAATCGAATCATGAATTAAATAATGAATAATGAATCATGAATCGTATCATGAATCATGAATCATGAATCGAAACATGAATCATAAATTGAATCATAAATTGAATCATAAATCATAAATCATGAATTGAATCATGAATCATGAATCGAATAATGAATCATGAAATGAATCATGAATCATGAATCATGAATCATGAATCATGAATTGAATCATGAATCATGAATCGAATCATGAATCATGAAATGCATCATGAATCATGAATCATGAATCATGAATTGAATCATGAATCGAATCATGAATCATGAATCATGAATCATGAATCTCGAATCATGAATTGAATCATGAATTGAATCATGAATCA